>APFE031171063.1:97596-116099 GCA_000404065.3 Pinus taeda | reverse complement strand
GAAAGACCTTGATAGTACTACAGTTAGCAGACTGCTCCACCATGACCCCCAAGGGGATTTTGGAAGATGTCATGGTTTCTATTGATTCCTAGGAGTACCTCGCTAATTTCTTGGTTCTCCAACCAAACGCAAAGCTCATTGGGTATCCTCTCATCCTAGGAAGACCTTGGCTGGCTATTGCAGATGCCTACATTAGCTGCCGAGCTGGGAACATGACAATCAAGAATGGGCATATGTCTAAGAATCTAGTCCTCTATCCTCCTGCCCAACCTCTACTGGAACATGATTTACACCTCTAGTTGGAGGAGGAAGATGAGGATGAAGTTTACTCTGCACTAGTGTGTACAGTAGAAACTACCATGGGGGGTCCACAAACCGAGGATGATCTTATTCAAGATTTGATTCAAAATCCGCCCCCCAGTGAGTTTCCATTAGAAGAGTTGGTGGAAGAAACCCAAGCTTATGCCTCAGTTGATCTCTGTGTGGTTGATATGACCCCTCTCCGAGTTAAGAATGTGGAATTTGGCCCAGAAAGAACCTTGAGGATCAACTTAGCCCTATCCACCTCTCAAGAGAATGAGTTGTGTAGCTTATTGAAGAACCACTTGGATGCTTTTGCTTGGAACTATAAGGAGATGAAGGGAGTCCACCCTTCTGTCTGTACTCATCAAATTTACATCAAGGAAGATTGTAAGCCAATTAGGCAGCCTCAAAGGAGGATGAATCTAGCCCTCAAGGACATTATCAAAGAATAACTGCAAAAGTTGCTGGATGCAGGATTCATCTACCCCATCTCTGATAGTGAATGGGTTTCTCCTTTGGTGCTAGTGCCAAAGAAAAATGGGAAGTGGAGAATCTGTGTAGATTATCGGGAACTGAGCAAAGCCACCACGAAGGACCATTTCCCTTTTCCTTTCATAGATCAAGTGTTAGATGGTCTGGCAGGGAAGAAGTTTTTCTCTTTCTTAGATGGGTTTAGCGGGTACAACCAGATCCAAATCAGCCCGAAAGACCAAGATAAGACCACTTTGACTTGTCCATGGGGTACCTTTGCCTACCGGGTTCTTCCCTTTGGGTTGTGCAATGCTCCTGCCACTTTCCAAAGGGCGGTACTGAGCATATTTGCTGAGCTGGTTCATGATTCAGTGGAAATCTATATGGATGACTTTACCCCTTATGGATCCAACTTCCAAGTAGCATTGACTAACCTGGAAAAAGTTTTAGCTAAGTGTATTGAAATGAACCTGTCCCTCAGTCCTGAAAAATGTGAATTCCTAATGACTGAAGGGACCGTGCTAGGTCATACAATTTCTCAGCAAGGATTACAGGTGGATCCCAACAAGATTGCTAACATCCAAAGGGTCCTACCTCCTCAAAAGGTAAGAGATGTTCGGAGTTTTCTAGGCTTAGTAGGGTATTATAGAAGATTCATCAAGGATTTTAGCGAGCTAGCCTCTCCATTGTTTGGTCTTTTGGGGAAAGATGTTGAGTTTATAAGGACTTAAAACTGTCAAGAGGCTCTGCATGCTTTGAAAGATAAGTTGGTAACTGCCCCAATCTTGAGAGGTCCAAACTGGGCCCTACCTTTCCACATTCACACAGATGCCTCAAACAAAGCTATAGGAGTAGCCCTAGGACAAGTCGAAGAGAAGCTACCATATGCCATATACTTTATCAGTAAAAACCTATCCAAGGCAGAATTAAACTACACAGTAACCGAAAAAGAGCTCCTAGCTCTAGTCCATTCCCGAAACAGGTTCAGACACTATATCAACGGTTATCCTGACCATGTTGCAATTAGGTACTTAATGAATAAACCAAATGTAAACACTCGTATCATTAGATGGTTACTTTTGTTGCAGCAATTTGATTTGACTCTTATTGATAAGCCTGGTAAGGAAAATGTTGTTGCTGATTTTCTATCTAGACTAGATCTACCTACAGGTGAAGAAGGGATGGTGGATGACCAAATGCTAGATGAACACTTATTTGCTATTTCAGTATTCTCTCCATGGTTTGCTGATATAGCAAATTACTTGGTTTCAGCACAATTTCCGCCACACATGTCCTTAAAAGAGAAGAGCAAGATCGTGAGGAAAAGCACCCCATTCACTTGGATTGGGGGCAACCTATTCAAACTTGGCCCCGATAAGATTCTGAGGCGATGTGTCAGGGAGGAGGAATTCTTTGACATCCTCTTAACCTATCATGATGGACCTTGTGGGGGCCACTTTTTAGTAAAGAGGACCACTTTCATGATTTTGCAGGAAGGTTACTATTGGCCCACTCTTCATCAAGATGTCAGAAGATATATCATCCAATGTGATCGATGTCAAAGGATGGGGAAACCAACTCCAAGGGATGAGATGCCCCTGCAACCTCAAGTGACTTTCTAGCCATTTGAGAAGTGGGGCATGGACTTTGTGGGTCCTATCAACCCTCCTTCAAAACAAAAGTCTTACATCATTATGTGCACGGACTACCTGACAAAGTGGGCCGAAACAGAGGCAATCAAATCAACAACAGAGGAAATAGTAGCTAGGTTTTTAAGGGAAAATATCTTCTACAAGTTTGGCTACCCAAGAGAGTTAGTTACAGATCAAGGGAGTCAGTTTACCTCCAATTTAGTTGAAGACCTGCTCACACCACAAGATTAAGCACAGAAATTCCACCCCTTATCACCCCCAAGCAAATGGACAAGTGGAAGTCACTAACAGAGCTTTGGAAGAGATTTTGACTAAGGTAGTGAGTAGCAGCAGAAAATATTGGGCAGACCGATTGGTTGAGGCCACCTGGGCCTATAACACTACTTGGAAAACTACCACAGGTTTCACACCCTATGAGCTGGCCTGTGGGAAGAGGGCTTTACTGTCCATAGAATTTGAATATAACACATTAAGGCTGGTAGCTCAGCTGGACCTAGACCTCAGCCATGCACAAAAAGAGAAATTGCTTCAGCTAAATGGATTAGATGAACAGAGAATGGAGGCCCTTCTCCACTCAGAGGTAGTCCAGCTTCAAGGAAAAGTATGGCATGACCGACACCTCAGAGAGAAACAATTTCAGCCGAGAGATTGGGCACTGCTATATGATTCAAGGTACAAGGATTTCAAGGACAAGCCGAGAACTAGATGGCTGGGACCATATACAGTGGAAAAATGCAATAACAATGGTTCAGTCCTTATCCGGACCATTGATGAAGAAGCAATCCCCATGCTCGTCAATGGGCATTGATTGAAAATCTACAGGAAGCACTTTTCTAAGAAGGAGTTCATTGAAACTCAGGGCAAATTAGTGCTGGTAGTGGAGCAGGTCCTTGTCTCCACTCCACTCACACCTTGAGCAAAAAAAAAAAAAAACAAAACAAAAAATACAGAGAAAAAGGAAAATGAAATAAAAGATGCCTGGGTGAAAACCTCTTGGAGGCGCCCCAACTGTCTCAAAAAAAAAAAGAAAAAAAGACAAAAAGTCAAAAAAAACAAAAAAGGAAAGGAAAAAATGAGCCTAATTTCTTTTGAATAAATTGCAGGTTACAGGAAGTTCATTGCGGGTTTTAGGAGGATCGCACAAGACAAAGACAAAGGACATGACTAGGTTGCATGCATCCCTCACAATCCATTCCTCCATCCTCGTTACCCTTTCCCATGTTTTGGTCTCATTTGGTATGAAATTTCGCATCCTACAGGAAACTCTGTATCTTCTATAGGAGGTTCCTGTAGAAACTATAGAAAGGCCAAAATCAATCTTAGAGGAGGACTCGAAGGTTGGAAATCTATCTATGAGGCATGTAGACCTCCCTGCCTCCATCCATCGCCCTATATCACCTTCCCATATCTGTACACCTTCATTACACTCGTTTTTCTGTCCCTGCACAGTCACACATAGACATTTTGTTTCCTTCATGCTGCAAACAATTTTTTTTTTTTTTTTATGACAATTCAAAGCAGCCATTTCACTCACCCTACCTGATACCTTCCATCTATGGTTCCTTGTCAGCCAAGACCCTTGTCAGCAGTTGTAGCCCTACTTAGATATTAGCTTGAATCTCAGAAGGAGAAGCAACTACATGAAATCCTATAGGATTCCTATAGCAGCTGATCCCTCTGAAAAGCATACTCCAGAGATAAGGTTAGCAAAGTAACGCATACAAAACATGCAAGGAGCTCTGTTTGAACGTGAGAACATTAGCAAAAGCCTGAGGTCGAGCATGCAGAGAGCAAGTAGCCACAATAGTGAAGAAATGGGTTCCAAATTCCGAAATATGCATAACACGGCTGCGACTGAGAAAGTAAGTGCCTAAACCTATTCCTCAATTACATGAATCATATTTCAACGTTGCATGACTATGGGAATGGTTACGGTTGAATGGAATTGGTGGCCAGTTAATTGGCCACCCTCGTTTAGTTACACATCCTCGTGGAATTCAAACGAGTCCCGTCAAATTCAAAACTACTGATCAGATACACAACCAACACATGTGGTATGTCCATTTATGAGAAAACATTCAGGACTGGTAGTGGTGGTGGTGGATAACGGGAGTAAGGGAGGTGATGGAGGTCAGTTAGCATGCAGAAACATTATGACCGTGACGTAGGACCAATGGTTCGGATAGCGTTAACGTACCCACCCGGCCACCTCATCTCCTCACCACGAATCATGCCAGTAATTAAAAGATCTCTCAGCTGAGGCCTTCACCACCCTTTGTTCACATTGCATTCACAATGTTCTCAACTAGAATATGCATCAACTACTTCCAGAGTAGCTAACAAGTCGTCCTCCACCAGTGCTTTGCTAGTTTTTTTTTTTTTTAAACCCTCCCGCCTATCAAGCTCTACAGGAGCACTGTTTCATTCTACAGGAGCTGGGAGATTGCTACAGGAAGGTTTCCATAGGAAAGGCAAAGAATAGCTCTGCAGAGGGAAAACCCGAGATTATCGTCGAAATTCAAGCTCAAAATGAGGTAGGCTCGGGAGAACCTCTTTGCATATGACTTGTTTGAGTAAGGTGGTGAATTAAACATGACATTAGATTGAAAAAGAGAGTGAGTCTGCCTGCATACTGAAAAAATAAATTGAAAGTCTGCCTGAATATTTTCCTTGAGTCTACACCATTTATGTTTTCTTCTCTGCATCCGAAATCTCCTCATCCTTTTTCAAATTATCCTGTAAGGAAGGTACATGCAACAGTAGAGGCCAGCCTATGTGTGTGAAAAGAAGAAATGAATTTGCATATCTATCTACCTGCTAAAAAAAAGAACCTGTGTCCTTATCCTCTGTTCCGTAAAAAAGAAAAAGAAAAAATTCTTTTCAAAAACAGAAAGTCAAATTTGGGGTAATAGCAGTTTGAAACGAGGGAAATAATGCAATTCGATGTTGTGAGAAGGAGCAGACTGAAATTCCTCCTATAGTTAAGAAAAAGAAACAAAATTCAGCTGTCCCTATGTCTCTATTTTTCTTTGAAATTGTTGTTTTTCTCCTCAGCTAAGCATTTCAGATACCAATCAACACCATGCTAGGAGGGTTTATGAGGAAGGAGCCCTTGGACTCCAACCAATTACATGAGCACCCTGAGGTGGTGGCCCTTTTCACCAGGGCAAATTAGATGATCTTATTCGATAGAATACATGGATACAATGATGAGGTAACTGAAGAATTTATGATGGCCCTGTAACCCCATTCAAAAACTCACGCCACAATCAGCTTTAGGGGTATGTCCCTAGAACTCACCCCTGATTTTATCAGTCGAATTATAGGCCTTCCTCCTGGGCTCCCCTGGAGTAAGAAGGAAAACTCACTGTGACAGGTGGCCAAGAATACATTTTTTTCAACTGAGGGAGGATCCTGTAGAGGGTAAAAATTGGGTCAGGAGGACAAGCTTGCCTCCTCCATGGGATGAATTTAGTTACCAAATAATGAAGTATATCACTTATGAGGGAAGGTTCAGTATTGTGTATGGTTATCACTTCCGGTTACTACATGAATTGAGGTATGGGATGGACCTACCTCCAGTTAAAAAGCTAAGTCTCCCATATTTCCTCCTCCAGTCTCTAATCAATTGTAGTACCAAGCTAAATGCAGGAATCCCGGACCAGTTGGCCCACCATGGGCTCATCAAACTGTTGGTAGAATATGCCTTACATACCTATACCATTCCCATAGCTTGGGACATTTTCAAAAATATGTCCAGAGATGATGATATCAAAACTTTGGCTGAGATCAGCCCATCTGGCAGTCAGGAAGAGGAAGAGGAAATTGAGGAAGAAGGGCATGAAGAGACACCACATATGTAGACAGTGGAAGAGCAAGAAACAGAGGAGGAACAAGAAACATAAGAGAAACTTGAAAAACCCACAGCAGAAAAGAAGACCACCCCAAAGGCAGAGGAAAGGAAAAGAACATGAAGTGAGAAGAAAAAGCCTAAGAAAGTCCAGAAGAGGACTGCCACAAGCAAGATAGGAACCTAGAAAGAAAAAGAGAAGCCATTGTCAGAAATAGCAGAAACACAAACAGAAATAGTAAGCACGGAAAAGATAGCAGGAGATGAAGGGGAGCAGCAGCAGGAAGAAACATCCCCTGAGACATTGGCAAAAGAAGTAGTAGCTGTGTTGGCTGCATTAAGCACTCCAAAAAAACAAAAAATAAAAAGAAAAAGGGAAACATCAATGTATTTTAAAGCCAGAAGGAGCACCACAATAAAGGTGGGCAAGCCCCAGCCTCCACCAAAGGAACCTATCATAATCATAGAAGCACCTACTGAAAAGAAGGAGGAATCCCCCTCCAAAATAGCTATCGCTTATGAGAAAGGAAGTCCCAAAACATCCTCCTGGAAGGAGAAAATCAGACTGATGGACACCAAAACAGTTCTACAGGAAGCTAAGACTTCTCTATAGGAAATGTTTTCCAAGCTAAAGGAGACCGAAAAATTGGAAGAGGGGGCAGCGAAACAATCACAAGAAGAAGGAAAGACTGAGGAGATATCTAAACCAAGCCCTTAGCCTAGTTTGGGCTCATATTACAACTTGTTAGAAGGTGGGAAGATCATCCCACATAAGTTTGTTGTACCACTTTTCTTTGCATTGGAACAGGAAAGGGTTAGGACTCACACTGGGATGAGAATTGCTAAATTCAAGGGGGTTGCAGACATAGGCCACCTGGAAGAACAACTGAAAGAATTAAGAAGAGATTTGGCAATGGTGAGACACACTGAGAGCAGTAAAAGAGCCCAGCTGCAGGAGGAAAATACACTGCTAAAAAAGTAGTTACAGCAGCAGAAAACTCAACAGGCAAACATGACACAAATTTCTAAAGAGCAGCAATTACAGGAAGGTCCCCTAATAGGTCAAGAAATAGCACAGGAACAGCAGCCGAGGGAAGAGACATAGCCTGATATGGAAATATTGATAAAGTAGCAGCAAGAGAAGGAATCTCAGGCAGCAACTGAAATACTGATGCTGAAATAGTAGTTGTAGGAAAGAGAATCCCAGATGGCCTGCATGGCTAGCTGGGAAATGGAAGCCTTGCAATGTAGACAACCAGCCAGATCTTATGCATTGTACCTTAAAGACCAATGGCTTCAGTTTCAAATCAAAACATTAGCCCAAAGGGGCACAATCCCTTTCCAACATTATGGTCAATTTATGCATCTGTGTGAGACTAGTTCAGCTGAGGACAAGGCCAAATTAGCAGAGTTTTATTTACATAATCTCGCATTCCCTGCTATGAACTTTTGGGACCCCAATGCTGCATTGGGATATGTACAACTCATGGCTATGGCTTCCTGGATGAGCCATGAGGGAAAAAGGGAAGTGGAAGTTCAACAAATCATGGCCAAAGAACTGGATAAGCCCCTGATAATCAGGGTAGAACCAGAAGACCCCTCAGCCCTAGTATATGCTCATCAACACCTTGCCAACAACCCTCAAGTTCTCCCAGGTTATGTTGAAAAACAAGCGCAATCCATCGCCCATTTTGAGGAAATGGAAAGATTATTTGGTGATGATTGTCTTCATGCTTGTATGAGGACATGGAATACACTATCCTATAGCTTGAAGATCTAGGAGTATCACTCTCCAACCAGAATGAGGGAGGCTTTGGCAAGAGTGCCCCTTTATAAAAAAATAATGTAAAACCTGAAGGCCAACTGGATTGGCCTAAAGTTCAGTCCTCCACTACTCTTAGGACTACTGGAAGGGGTTAAGGAAGAAGAAGAACACGGGAAATGGGAAGAAGTAGATAGAAAGGTAGGTTTTCATGACAGGGAAGAGGACATCACCTCAAAAGCATGGGATATCATGGAAGCAATTAAGGCCATCAAGGATGAAGAGTTGGATTAGTTGCTCAGAGGATGAGCAACCCATTCAGTAGGGGGGTGATGATGAGCCGTAGAAATGGGTAACTATATGGGCTCATTTTGCCTATTATTCTCACTTAATCCACCATTCTCCATAGTTTTATGCATGCTTTTGAATATATTTATGTTAATTGAGTGAATGGGGATAGTCATTTTACCACGAAGTCTAATACGTGCTTATTGCAGATTTTTGGACATTTTTGGACCAAGATCAGGCATTTATGATCAGACTAGCAGCCAAATTCTAAGAAACAAGGTTGAGTATTTATAGGAGGGTTGTCTCCTGCACTAAATGACCCCTTTCTTGAGTTCTCCACCAACAGCTCGGAGTTCAATAACCCACCAAAGACGATTTCAAGGGGCAGCCGAGCAGGTCTAGTGAAGTGGTTGTTATCTGCAAGTTTTGGCACCCGAGTTCCTAAAGTTTAGGAGTACTATTGGGGTCCTAAAGTTGTATAAATAAGAAGGCCTCATGCCTTAGTAGGTTAGCTGTTGAACAATTTATTTTCACACTTTAGTACAACTCTGCATCTAGCTCATTTTCGAGCTCTTTCTGTAAACAGTTTTGTGACATGACTATTATTTTTTGATCAATGAAAAGGAATTCAACCTTGAACCAGAACTGATATTTCTAGGGAGGTTGTAGCTCTTGGGGTTGGGCCCAACCCAAGTGCCCAGTACCTCCTTATTGTATTTTTTATGTGTTTTTCTTGCATTCTTGAAATAATTTCTGTTATTTAGATTAAATCTTGCTTTATTACTTAGGTTATTTTTTATGATTAGAATAGTTGTTCTTGCTTCAGGTTAACTAGTTAGTTTGCTGCACTAATAGAAAATATCCACAAAAAGGCTACCAAGTAGGCTTTGAGCTCCTTTCTCCCTCCTTGGGACCATGAATCGAGACCAAAGTACACTTGCTGCCACCAAAACACTGTTTTTTCTTTCCAATGCAATTGCTAGTGTTAGATTTCGAGTTGGAAAAGTTGATATCAGTTGTGTTTTTATGCTTAGATATTTTATTGCTTAGTCTCCATAGCTTTCTTGCATAACTTCCTGTCCATCAAGTTCTGTTCAACACTTTTATGTTTTCTAGGTCAAAATTAGGTCAAAAATAAGTAAAACTCTATTTTCATAGTCTTTGATTGGGTCAGTTTTGAAAAGAAGTGTGCAGAGCACCTGCAAGACACTCCAGCCTATCCTTCCTCCATCATACAACCTGCTCCAGTCTCTTTCTCAAGGTTTTCTTCATTCATTCGCCACACTTTCTCAAACAACCCTAATTTCTAGGTTTTTGTGCAAAATCGCTTCCTTCACCTTTGAACAACTCCAACCATCTTCTTCACTCTTGAGCTTAATTTACAAGATCCTAGACCCCTTAAAATCTCTATCCATCCTTAATTTCCACTTTCCCACCATTTTTCCTCCTTCAAACCTTCAAAAATCACTTTCGGCTTGCTCCTGTAGAACTTCTTATAGAACTTCCTGTAGGTCACCTGCAGACTTCATGTAGAAGTTCATGCGAGCAATTTTTCGAGATCTGATCGCCATGGAATTCTCCAGAAGAATGCTAGGGAATCCTTAGGTCCTCTCCACACCTTCCTCATCATCTGCAACAGCCAAATCCATATCCTTTCGCCGCCAAACCTCTACATAGTCAAATAAGTTAAAGCATGCATAAAATTGCTCAAAAGTACAAAAAGATGGTTCTTCCACATTTTCTTTTAGAAGTAGCTTAAGAAAATTCATTTTATCTTGACAATAGTCCATGGCATCCATTTCCGTAGTTTCGTCTCTTTTTCTTGCAAAGGTAGGGTTAATGGGTAAAACTAGGGTTTGCATTTCCTTTTAGCTTTCATCTTCTTTCTGCAAGTAGAATATCCTCTGTTGAGTTAGCTTTCTTCCATCACAATTAAAAGTTTCTTCTAAGAACTCATAGAAGTTAGCTTGAGCTCCTAGCGAACTTGTGCCAGCTGATCAAGTGACAGCCTGTAGTAAGAGCTAGTACTTGTGCATACAACATCGTCACTTCCAAGTTTGTTACGAACTACCGGGTTGATAAAAGTAAAGAAGAGAGTCCCAGGAGTTGCAACATCATTGCTGCAATACTAGAGCCCACCAGGAGGAGATATTGTAGGAGATATATCTTCCTCATTTAATCCTCACTCATTCGAATATTCCTCCATCAAATCACACTAGCTCGGTGTTGCAAGCAGCTGAGTCATGAAGATCAAAAGGCAATCGAGCCAGTGAAACTTAAGAGAAAGTTCATCTTGACTTTGGGAGCCAAGCCTCCCTAGATTTAAGGAATTCATTGGAGACTTCAGTTGTATAAATGAGAAGTCCTGGAGCCTCATTAGGATTTAGATTTTTTATGTAAGAGCACTAAGCATTTTCAAGTTCAAGACTTGTGGAAGACATTGTTATTTAATTTTTCTGATATGATAATGAGAATGAGCATTTCCTTGATCCAACAGTGAGTTGACTCATAGGTCTGAAGCTCTTGGGTTAGGGCCCAACCCTAGAATCAAAGGCTCCTCTTCCTGTACTTTTATGCTTATTTGATTTCGTAGATTAATGGTTGAATTGGTTTTAACATTATTTCATTGCAAGTAATTGTGAATTTCGATTAGTTTGCTTCCATTTGTGCCTTACTTTAGCAGTAGCTTAGAAAGATAAAGGAATACCAAAAATATGTTAGCAGGTGGATTTGACCTCACTCCTCCATTCAGGGACCATGGTTTGAGGAAAGAACTCCTATGCAGCCCCAAAAAGACAAAATTTCGATTCTCATGGAATTTAGGGTTTTCTGCTACTTAGGCCAGCATCTTTTTAGTTTTCAAGGATAGGATTCAATTTTAATCTTTGATATCTTCAGACTTGTATTAGATCTCATAGTGTTTCACATTATTTTGCAAGTATTTCCATGCATGAGCTAGGCAAGTAGATAATAAAATTATGTTTTCTTTAGTTGATTGAAAATATTTCTTATTTGACATGATTCATGGATAAATGCCAATGATTGATGTAGTGGAGGAGTTCCAATAGTGTAGGGATATCTCATGACCAACAACCCCATCCTAACCTAATCCATCCATGATAATCACTTTTTCCACTAAGTCCCTCAAACAATTCATCCTTCCATAAGAACAATTTTCTAGGTTTGTTGAGCAAATCTAACCATCTTATAAACTCTATTTTGAGCTCTGAAGAAGTCTTAGTCACTCCCTTGCCTTACTTCTCTGACCATTCACCTTCCCTAAGCCCTACACCACCTTCCAAATCACTCTTATTTCTATCGGCCAGATCCTGTAGGAATATAGGGGATCCTGTAGGATCATCAGGACATCCCGTAGGAAGCATTAGGACATCTTGTAGGACGATTTGTAGTGGCTTGTTTTGAGGCCAAATTGTGGAAAAAGCATCCAGGAAGACATGATAATACCCCTACTTGCCTCCCAAGCCATTTGAACTTTCACCACCATCTCTGACCCACCTGACACATCACCAAGAGGATTTAGCATTCGTATTTCCACACAAAAAAAGGACAAAAAGGAAAACAGAGTTATTTTGTTCATTTACATGCACAACAATAGAATGTTTGGTTATTTCATATTGCATGCCTAGGATAGTAGGATTACACACATGTTAGCTTAGGATTATTTTGAAGCAAAACCTCTTAGTAACTAGTTAGATGAGTGGTGTGTTTAAGCATTTGATTTCAGCCTTTCCCTACTACAGTAGACAATATTTCAGTTTTCCCAAGTAGTGCAAAATTCCTCTTTCCTCATTGGTAATAAATCTTCTTCTAAATCAATAGAAGGCTGGTTTGAGAAACCATAGTGGTCTATCGCTAGCTTAGCAGTGACAAAGAGTGGACCCATCACATCTTCTTGTGTATACAACAATGTCACCTCCAAGTTTGTATGAACTCTAGGTTGATAAAGTAAAGTTGGTAGCCCCAGGAGTTGCAGCATTCTTGCTGCAATACTAGTGGTCATCACTTTTTGGTGCCGTTGTCGAGGAGGTGTCTCAGTAAGATGTGATTTCTGCTTTCTTTCTTCCATCTAATATTCTGCTAGTAGCTTCATTTCTACAAACGTAGTTGTAAGTGGTTTACTCTCTTTTCTATTCTACAAGTGATATTTCATTCAAAAGTTAGTTTCCATTCAATTTGTTATTTCAATTCTAGAATTAGTCTCAAAGCTTGAAAAAGCCCACAAAAAAAAAAAACAAAAACACTTCTTTCATGCCTCATAGGAAAAGGGATAACTTAGGAAAATTTCTACCAGATACCCCCACCACTTCAAACATCCAACCTTCCCTCTTCTTTGGTGGTTGTGAATTGGAGGACCCCTTAGGCGAACAACCAGAGATTTTTGAAGAGCATGCAGGGGGAGAAGAAGAAGGATAACCCATTCCAACTTACCTAATGGTTGAAAATAGAAATGACAGAGGAGATAGAGAAAGATTTGAGGGTGCTTTTCCCATCAAAGAAACTAATGGGGATACCAATATGAAAAACATAAGCCCCTTTTCTCTTCTTCATTTCCATGGCCTGACCTCAAAACATCCAAATACTCTCTTGCTTGAGTTTGTTGTCATATGCAGAACCTATGATTACACCACTAATGAGTAGAAGTTGAAATTATTCCCATCCACTCTCAAGGATGCAACTTTGCACTGGTTCATGGTTTTACCTAGGGATAACAGCACAACCTAGGCTCAGATGCAACAAGCCTTCAACAACAAGTATTGAGACTACTGTAGGTCCAAAGACACTAAAGAGGAAATTGTTAGGATGAACTTGGGGCATGATGAATCCCTCGAGGATTATGAAGAAATATTCCATATTAGCTACAAAAGGGCTAGGTGCAATATTGATCCCGAGTCACTAAAGCTAGTCTTGATCCGAGGGGCAAGGGAAGATATTCTGGATACTCTAAACCTGATAACAGGAGGGGATATCTACCAGCTACCCTATGAAGATATCAAGACTATCTTTAGGAACCATTCTAGGGCATCTAGGAAAAAGGGTAGGGGTGGTCGACCAATGGCCAACTCATCCTCTTCCAACACATCCATAAAAGATCAATTGGAAATATGTTGGAAGATTTCAAGGGCGAAATGTTGCAAACCCTTGCCCTACAGATGGACAGTCTGTACATCAATAGAAAGTAGGAGGAAGTAGAGAGAGCATTAGCCATCTTCTGCCCTAGATGCACAAAGAGGCACCCTAGGAACGAATGCCCATTAAACCTGATTGAAATCTACTCAGTATGTGAAGAAAACCACTCCATAGAAAAGTGCCATTCTCTCCCTAGACTAAAAGTTGTGTATCATGGAACTGAATGGGTGACTTAACAACTCTGTTACATAAATCAAAGGAGACCCCATGGGCCTTGGCCATACTAGAAGGGCATGCAAGGATCATCCCATGCATATTACAACCCTAACCAGAACACATCCATTCCCTCTTGGGTGCCCCCTGCTCATCCCTCCTGGTCTACACCTTATCCTTAGTCTTTTGCACCCAGTACCATTCCTAGCCGACCAACTAGTCATTTTAGCCATATACTCAACCACAACCTTAGTGGAATGCACCAACCTAGGGGTGGAGGCCCCCATACAACAATGCTCCAACCTTATTGCCTTCACCTCCTACTCAACCATAAATTTTACACCCTGCTCCACTTAAACAACCTTAGATGCCTGCCCAGCTAAATCCAAACTCGAACAATAGACAGGCATGTCAAGTATACAATGGAGAGACATCCTATCCTGCTTATGCTGTGGAGATTCAGGAAATCAACCTAAGGTTTGGGAGAGTACTCCTAGAAAACTAATCTCCGTCTCCACCTAGGGAGAGTGAGGAGGAGAGAGAGGAAAGTATGCCTAGGGTGAATCCACCACCCTTTCTTGAAAGATTAACTCATCCAGTTTAGCCTACCCCAGAAGAGAGTGAAATCATGGGTGAATTGAAAAATCTGTGTCAAAATTCCACTTCTCCAAGCCATCAAGGATGTACCAATTTACTACAAATTGATTATAGAGAAGTGTTTCAAACATCTAGGGAGGCAAAAAAGAGACACCCCTACCATTAATGTCATTGGACAATTGTCCTACTTAATGTTGGGGCGGGTAATTTGCCCAAAGTATTTGGACCTTGGAAGCCCTGTAGTAGATGTGCACATCAATGACACTATTGTCCTACACACTTTGATTGATCTTGGGGCTACCATTAATGTAATGACTAAGGACGACATGCTCAAGCTCAATATCTAGGGTTCATTAAGAAAGACCACAATAATCTTGCAACTTGCATACCATTCCAAACTATCCCCTGAGGGGATCGTTGAGGATGTGATGATCTCCATTGACTCCTAGGATGCAGACTTCCTACTTCTCCAGCCTAAGGCCAAGCTTAGAGGTTATCCTCTCATACTTGGGAGGCCTTGGTTAGTCACTGTCGATGCTTACATCAGCTGCAGGGCTGGAAACATGACTATTAAAAATGGGCATCTGTCTAAGCAATTGATCTTGTACCCTCTTGCTCAGCCATATTTAGAACATGACTTACCTTTATGGCTAGAAGAGGAGGAAGAAGATGAAATCTACTCAACCCAACTCTATACCCTAGAAATTGCCCTAGGAGGAGGACAACCAGATGAATATGATTTGATTGAACACATACTCCAAAGTCCAACTCCCAACACCTTGTCCTTAGCGGAAGTAGTAAAGGAAACCAATAGAAACCATCAGGTTGATCTATGATTATCTAATTCAAACCCTACCGATGTCAAAACAATAGAATTCGGCCTTGAGATAACTTTGAAAATCAATCCCTCTCTTTTTGTACACCAAGAAGAAAAGTTGTGCAACATGCTAAGGGAACATCTGGATGCCTTTGATTGGAGTTACAAATAAATTAAGGGAGTGCACCCCACGATGTGTACTCACCACATTTATATTAAAGAAGGTTTCAAACTAGTCTGACAACCCCAAAGGAGAATGAATCCAACTCTCAAGGATATATTCAAAGAAGAACTGCAAAAGCTACTCGATGCAGGATTCATTTACCCCATCTTGGACAGTGAGTGGGTTTCTCCTTTGGTGTTGGTCCCAAAGAAAAATGGGAAGTGGAGGATTTGTGTTGATTACAGAGAGTTAAAAAAAGAAACAAAGAAGGACCATTTCCCTCTACCTTTCATTGACCAAGTGCTAGATGGCCTAGCAGGGAAAACGTTTTTCTCTTTCCTAGATGGGTTCAATGGGTACAATCAAATCCATATTAGCCTAGAGGACTAGGATAAAACCACCTTCACCTGTCCTTGGGGTACTTTCGCTTATAGGGTCCTTCCTTTTGGCCTATGAAATGCCCCTGCCACTTTCCAGAGGGTAGTCCTAAGTATCTTTGTCGAGCTAGTCCATGATGCAGTAGAGATTTATATGGATGATTTTAAACCCTATGGGTCTGATGTCCAAGAGGATCTGTCCAACTTGGGTAAAGTGTTGAACAAATGCATTGAAATGAACTTGCCCCTCAGTCCCGAAAAATGTGAGTTCTTGATGATTGCAAGGACTGTTCTAGATCATTCAATATCCCAGAAAGGCCTACAGGTGGACCCAAATAAGATAGCCATCATCCAAAGCGTCCCACCCCATAAAAACAGAGGGATGTCAGAAGTTTTCTAGCTTTAGCTGGATACTATAGGATATTTATAAAATACTTCAGCAAGTTAGCTTCTCCTCTGTTTGGGTTATTGGCCAAAGACTCTGAATTTTTATGGTCAGAAAGATGTCAAGAGGCCTTGGACACCCTCAAGGACAAGTTGACCATTGCACCTATTCTCTGAGGCCCAAATTGGGCCCTTCCTTTCCATATACATGCTAATGCCTCTCACAAAGCCATAGGAGTAGCTCTAGGCTAGATAGATGACAAATTACCTTATGTCATTTACTTCATCAGTAAGAATCTGTCAAAATCCAAACTAAACTACACAATGACTGAAAAGGAGCTCCTAGTTGTTACTTCATTGAACAAATTTAGGCATTACATTACAAGTTACCAAACGTTTGTACATATTGACCATGCTGCAATTAAATACTTGATGAATAAACCTGATGAAAATTCCTGGATCATTAGATGGTTACTTTTATTACAATAGTTTGATCTAACTATTATTGATAATCCTGGCAAGAAGAATGTTGTTGTATATTTTTTTAATCCAGATTGACTTTTCCTGCAGGGGAGGAAGGAATGGTTGATGACCAGTTACCGAATGAACACTTATTCACCATTTCAGTTCTCTCTCCATGGTTTTCTAACATGGAAAATTACCTGGTGTCTACACAATTTCCACCAAATTTGTCCTCCAAAGAGAAAAGCAAGATTGTGAGGAAGACCACCCCATTCACTTGGATTGGGGGAAACCTCTTCAAATTAGGCCTAGAGAAAATTATGATAAGATGTGTCAGGGAGGAGGAAGTCTTTGACATCCTTCTAACCTGCCATGATGGGCCTTGTGGAGGTCACTTTGTAGCCAAAAGGACAATGTTTAAGGTGCTACAAGCTAGTTATTACTGGCCCACTCTTCACCAGGATGCGAGGAGGTATACTATTCATTGTGATTGGTGCCAAAGGATGGGGAAACCTACCCCAAGGGATGAAATTCCTTTGCAACCTCAAGTGACTTTTGAGTCATTTGACAAGTGGGGCATGAATTTCATTGGACCCATTGAACCTCCATCCAGGCAAAAGTAGTACATCATTGTGTGCACTGATGTTTTGACCAAGTGGGCTAAAGCCAAGGCCATCAAAGCAGTAACAGAAGAGAAAGTGGTTGAGTTCTTAAGGGAAAATGTATTTTATAAGTTTGGGTACCTTAGAGAACTAGTCACTAATCAAGGCAGTCAATTTAAATCTCACATGATTGAAAATTTGTTAAGCCAACACAAGATCAAGCATAGAACATCCACTCCTTACCACCCACAAGCTAATGGGAAAGTGGAGGTAACCAACAAAGCACTGGAAGGCATTCTAACCAAAGTGATTAGTAGCAGCAAAAAGGAATGGGAAAATATATTAGTTGAGGCCACTTGGGCCTACAATACCACCTGGAAGACCACCTCTGGATTCACTATTTATGATCTAGTCTATGGGAATAAGGCCATGTTGTTCATTGAATTTGAATACAACACCTTAAGAATGGAAGCACAAAATAAAATCATGAATGCGATGACTCCGGAAAATAACACTACACAAAATAGAAGCACAGCTAGATCTAGATCTCACCAGGGCACAACAAGAGAGATTGATCTAGCTGAATCGGTTAGATGAGTTTAGGATGCAGGCCCTCCTTCACAAAGAGGTGACTCAAGTTCAAAGGGAGATTTGGCATGAAAGGAACATAAATACAAACAGTTTCAAGAAGGTGATCGAGCTCTATTGTATGTGTTACACAGTAAAATGTCACTGCCATCATGTCAGTCTCCCTACTGTGCCATAAAATCTCATTCACCTCACTTATGCTCTCTAAAATGGCTAAAAACCCTCTTTGCCTAAGTTATTTGAATCATCGGGACTGTTCATTAAATAACCGCGCTGACCGGCAGAGGATAATGTAACTGTTGCGCTGCCAGCGCGGAAGCACACGTGTTTTCCGCGCTGGTCCACTTTCACGGATAGCGCGCCCTCCGATTGTACCATTGAGCGCTGACCAGACCTCTTCTATAATTGATTTGCGATGCCAGCGTGCCAGCCCGGTTTTGCACCCGCGCTGATCCTGTTTAGGCGAGTTTGTTCTAACAGCCAGCCTTCCAGATGTCTCCAGACTTGGCTGTTAGCATTGTTGAGGTCGCCATCCTTTCTCTGGCATGTCTGTTCGACTGACCATCCACTTATCTTGGGGGAAAGCTCATCTTTTACCTATTCATGGAGACTCCTTCTCCTTTATAAGCCTCCTCCATTGCCCATGAGCAGCTAGTTTGGAACATATAGACTTTGATTGAGGAGTTCTTAGTGCATTAGTGCTGCTCTTTGTAGGCATTTGGTGTGTTGTGTGAGGATTGCTTTGAGCTTGAGGAAGGTCATGAGTTTGTTGCCTTGTGTGTGAGAGAGAGACCTCTTTGACTTGGGAGATTTTCTTCAAAGGTGA
>APFE031171063.1:73974-94042 GCA_000404065.3 Pinus taeda | reverse complement strand
AAAGTTTGTTTCACGAGATATATAAAAGGCCCTGTAATTCCAGCTGCACCAAACTCAGGATTTCAAGAAACCAACAGCCACAGACTCCATTGCCCAATGGATTAATTTACCTGCAGAGAACATTTCAAAACTATCAGAAAACATCCTCCCAACCTAACAAAAAACTAAAGAAACTTTCTTTTTATAACTAGCCTAAAATCTCCACAGAACAAAGACAAACCTAACAGAGAGAGCCCTCTTTGATTACAGCTGGGCTAGAAGCTGTAATCCAAAGATTGGTTAGTGGTTGCCCTGGCCGTATTCCCTTGGGAGTCATAGGGAACAACCTGGGTGTTAACAAGACCTAAGTAGAAAGTATCTGGAAAAGGAAGAACAACATCAGGTTGAGGTAAATATCTTAAAAGGTAAATTAGAAGAAAAGGATAAATTGTTGTGATTTCAAGATAGTACTAAGATTTTGGATGACATTCTTGGTAGTCAAAGATCCCCTAGTATCAAAATTGGTCTTGGATTTTATGACTCTGTTGAAGATGAATCTAGCTCACAAGGTGAGGCAAGAAACTCTAATGAGAAATTTGAAAATCACAATGAAGAGATGAGAAGAAAACCCCATCAACAACCAAGGAAAGAAATTCTTCAAAGGAAATCTTTTACTCCTCCATTGAATAATGTTGAATGCTATGTATGTCATAATCTTGGACATGTTGCAGCCAGATGTAGAAGTAGAATGGTTCAAGACCATCACAAAAGACCATCACATCCCAGGTATTTCAAAGGATATTGCTTTGCCTGCAATGCATATGGACACAAAGCAATTGATTGCAATAGAAGGAACATGAAATATGTAAGATGTTATTCATGCAACAAACTTGGACATAAAGCAAGGGAATGCAGGAGAAAATTTCAAAGTTCAAAACAAGAGGACCATACATCGTCACAGTTTCAGAAGACAGAATTAGAAATAGAAAGGTGTGACATAACTCAGTTAGTTGACATAACAGACACAGGGGATACTGAAAGTGATGAAATTCAATATTCCATCTTTCATACGCTGATATAATGAAGGTAAGTCATGTATATACACGAGTTATAGGCTGCAGAGTCGCGTATATGGAGAACAAAATAAAGGGCAACAGAATAGACCCAGGAAATGGTTCAGTCATGATATGAAATGGTTGGCATAGGTTCAGGGGGAGCAGATAATCTTCTGATAAAGTATTGTTGGCATTATCTTAAAAGATTTTGGTTCTTAGATGTTGTTGATTTTAGGTAGAACAGTGGCAGAGGGAGAACAAAAGGAAATCTTTGTTGCTGATCTGAATGGCGATTGACAATTGCTGCTACTATCAGTTGTTGGTGACTTCCATAAGTCTTGTTTGAAATATTTCATCTCTATGTGATGTATCTTTTTCTTATATGGTGTCAAGGTCATGTAACGGCCTATATTGGTTTCCCCACTATGCCTGGGATGAAGATATAATGTATTTGGTCATCATATGTAAATTTCTGATGTATTCCCACTTGGTTGGGTGGATGATCCCCACTTGGTTGGGTGATGCATGTATGTATTGAGTCTTTTGGTGATAGGAAGGTCTTTTATGATGCATAAGTCTTGGTTCTTCTTAAAGAACATCTTTTTGCAGATCTTGCCTACAGTCACGGGGAGCATGGTCATCACAAGCATGACAGAGATTTCAGCATGTACTCACAGAGAGCACAACCCTTTGCCCTTGATGTCAAAGGGGGAGAATGATCTTGAGGATGGTGTTGCCATCAAGTCCAAAGGGGGAGATTGTTGGCATTATGGCATAGGTTTGGATCTATGACACAGGTGTTGTCCTTGATGGCAACTCTCCTTGGTAACAGATCTCATTTCAGGCACTCTAAAAGAAGAAAAAAGACATATACGAAGGTTCATCGAGACAAAGACGTGTATACACGCGGGTTATACATTACAAAAGGCCGTATATGTTGGGGATCATACTTTTGGTCCATGATAGTTAGTTCTTGGGAATTCAACCTATGTTTAAGACCATGGCATCTCGTAAGAAGCGTTGATCCCTAGTTTTGGGTTCATGGTATTGAAATGTTATGCTTTTCGGCCATGGTATTGAGGAAGGCCTAAGACTACAAAAGAGGAAGGAGATCATGTGGCAAAGAATGATCTGAATTATTATTGAAGATCTAATAAAGTGCTAGAGCTGGTATATTGGTAATTGGGTTATGAAGCAGATTTGGATCTGAATGAAGGAGGAACCTTAGCACAAAAGGAAGGATAAGTTCTATTCATGGGTCATAATGTTTAAGCTTGAATGATAGTATCTTTGTATGATTTTGATCTCCTAGATGTGGCGCTTGCTTGATCTATAAGTCTAATAATCTGGGTTAATTAGTGTTTGAATATATGAAAGAGTGAATTATCCTTTATAGATCTGTACGCAGGTTCAGTGAAGCGAAGGAACATATACACACAAGTTCAGTGAAGTTAGAACGTGTATACACAGGTTGTTTCATATGCAGAAGCATATGCATGCATGTTTCAGGCTGATAAAGTAGAGTACATGTTTTAAACTATGATCTTGTTGCTTCTATTCATTGCTGCTGTGTTCTTGGTTCTATTTTGGTGTGTGGTTTCTGGTACTGTGTTTTGGGTACAACTGTCAGAGATATATTTACTTGATTCAGATCTAATTGGTGAAAGGTGATTGGTTCATGGAGAAATTACTAATGATTTATTGATGTTCATGGATTGAGTCTGAATATTTATGAAACGTGGTCCCTGGAAGAAAGAGAAAGTTGTAGCCTTCTGTAGGCCAGAACCTACATACTAGTATCCTGGCTAGTACAAGAGCTAAAGGGGGTTGTAGCTCCCTTCCAGAAGAAGATGGAGAACGAAATAGGGTTGTAGCTCTCTGCAGGTTGCAGCCTGCGTAATGGTAAAGGACTACACAAGTACAATGTAGAAGAAGTTTCTAATTAAAGAAAGATAGAGACGAATTGCAGCAGGTGTTTTTCACGCACATTGGGTTTCCACCTTATATCTTGTGTTCTTGTGTGTGATTGTCTTTCTGCTCTGTTCTACTGTCTTTGGTTACTGGTTATTTGATTCTGCATCACAGATTAACAATCATCATCAAAAAGATAAAGTAAATTAAAAGTTTGTTTTATATACTCGGGTTTATTTCTCCATAGTTGCATATATACGTGGGTTTAACTAATTGAAGTAGCATATACAAATTGTTTTTGAAAAAGGAATATTGACTTGATAATACTGATTCACCCCCCCTCTCAGTATTATCTCCAACAGGGAGTGCACCCTTCAGTCTATACTCATCAAATTTACATTTAGGAAGATTGTAAATAAGTTAGGCAACCTTAAAAGAGAATGAATCTAGCCCTTAAGGACATTGTCAAAGAAGAACTACAAAAGCTGTTGGATGGAGGATTCATCTACCCCATCTCTGATAGCAAATGGGTCTTTCCTTTGGTGCTAGTGCCAAAGAAAAATTTCAAGTGGAGAATGTTGTTGATTATCACGAACTAAATAGGGCCACCAAGAAGGACCATTTCCCTTTTCCTTTCATAGATCAAGTGTTAGATGGCCCGGTAGGGAAGAAGTTCTTCTCCTTTCTAGATGGGTTTATCGGGTACAACCATATCCAAATCAGCCCAGAAGACCAAGATAATACCACTTTCACTTTTCCTTGGGGTACTTCGGCATACTGGGTCTTTCCTTTTGGGTTATGCAATGATCCTGCCACTTTTCAAAGAGCAGTACTGAGTATATTTGCTAAACTGGTTCATGATTCAGTGGAAATCTATACGGATGAATTTCCCCCTTATGGTTCTAACTTGCAGAAGCTTTGACTAACCCTGGAAAGGTTTTAAACAAGTCCATTGAAATGAACCTGTCCCTCAATCTTGAAAAATGCAAATTCCTGATGACTGAAGGGACCGTGCTAGGTCATATAATTTCTTGGCAAGGATTATAGTTAGATCCCAATAAAATTTCCATCATCCAAAGGGTCCCACCTCCTCAAGAGGTAAGAGATGTTCATAGTTTCCTAGGCATAGCTCGGTATTATAGAAGATTCATTAAGGATTTCGGTAAGCTAGGCTCTCCACTATTTGGTCTTTTGGGGAAAGATGCTGAGTTCATATGGACTGATAACTGCGAAGAAGCTCTTGATACCTTGAAAAGTAAACTATTGACTACCCCAATTTTGAGAGGTCTAAACTAGGCCCTACCTTTCCACATTCATACAGATACCTCGAATAAAGCGATAGGAGCAGCCTTAGGGCAAATTGATGAGAAGCTTCCTTATGCCATATATTTTGTAAGTAAAAGCACTTCCAAGGCAGAATTAAACTACACTGTAACCGAAAAGGAGATCTTAGCTACAGTTCATTCCCTAAATAAGTTCAGACACTACATCAATAGCTATCAAACATTCATGCACACTGATCATGCTGCAATTAGGTATTTAATTAACAAACTAGATGTAAATGCTCATATTATTAGATGGTTACTTTTATTGCAGCAATATTATTAAACCATTGTTGATAAGCTGGGTAAGGAAGATGTTGTTGTTGATTTTATGTCTAGACTAGATCTGCCTGTAGGTGAAGAAGGAATGGTGGATGATCGAATGCCAGATGAACACCTATTTTCTATCTCAGTACTCTCTCCATGGTTTGCTAATATAGCAAATTACCCGCTTTCAACACAATTTCCGCCACACCTATCCTCCAAAGAGAAGAGGAAGATCGTGAGGAAAAGTGCCCTACTAACCTGGATTGGGGGCAATCTCTTCAAACATGGCCCATATCATATTTTGAGGTGATTTTTTAGGGAGGAGGAAGTTTTTGACATTCTCCTAACCTGTCATGATGGGCCCTGTGGCGGCCATTTTGCAGCAAAAAGGACTACCTTCAAAATTCTGCAAGCAAGTTACTATTGGCCCACTCTTCATCAAGATGTTAGGAGATATATCAGCTAATGTGACCAATGTCAGAGGATGGGGAAACATTCTCCAAGGGATGAGATGCCACTGCAACCTCAAGTGACTTTTGAGCCATTTGGAAAGTGGGCCATGGACTTTGTGGGTCTTGTCAACCCTCCTTCAAAACATAAATCTTACATCATTGTGTGCACTGATTGCCCGCCAAAATCGGTAGAAGAAAAGGTGATCAAGGTAGCAACAGAAGAAAAATTAGCTTAGTTATTGAGAGAGAATATCTTCTAGAAGTTTGGCTATCCAAGAGAATTAGTCACTAATCAAGGGAGTCAATTTATCTCCAATCTGAAAATTAAGCATAGAACTTCCACATCACACATCACAAAATCAAGCATAGAACTTCCACTGCTTATCATCTGCAAGCAAATGGATAGGTGGAAGTCACTAACAGAGCTTTGGAAGGAATTTTGACCAAGGTAGTGAGCAGCAGCAGAAAAGATTGGGAAGATTGATTTGTTGAGGCCACCTGGGCCTATAACACCACCTAGAGAACCACCATAGGGTTCACAACCTATCAGCTGGTCTATGGGAAGAAGGCTTCGCTATCAATAGAATTTGAATATAACACACTAAGGATGGCAGCTCATCTGGACCTAGATCTAAGCCATGCACAAAAGGAAAGGTTACTTTAGCTAAATCGATTGGATGAACAAAGATTGCAGGCCCTTCTCCACTTAGAGGTAGTCCAACTTCAAAGGAAAATATGTAATGAAAGACACCTCAAAGGAAACAACTCTAGGAAGGAGATTGGGTGCTGCTATATGATTCAAGATATAAAGATTTGAAGGGAAAACTTAAGACAAGATGGCTAGGGCTGTACACAGTAGAAAGTGTAATGACAATGGTTTAGTTTTGATCTAGACCATCGATGAAGAAGCCCCCCTCCAAGAAAAAATTCGTTGAGAATATGAGTAAAACAATGTTGGTAGTGGACCAGGTCTCTGCCTCCACTCCACCCACACCCTAGAAAAAAAGAAAAAAAAATGGAAGAAAGAGAATAAAATATCCCTGGGTGAAAACCACTTGGAGGTGCCAAGGGTTAGCAGTGAGGGTGAAAACCTCCTGTAGGTGCCCCAACTGTCTCATAAAAAAAAAAGTGGGAGAGAGAAAAAATAGAGAAAAAAGAAAAAAACCCAAAAACTAACTTCTTCTGAATGCATTGCAGATTGCAGGAGGATAATTGAAGAAACAAGGACATGGCCAAGCTAAATACACCCCAGATAGATCATTTCTCCATCACCATTGTCTTTTCTTAGGCCTTGGTCTCACTTGTTTTGGAAATTATGCGTCCTACAGGAAGCTCTGTGCATTCTACACGGGGCTCCTGTAGAAACAACAAAGAGCTCGAAATCAAGTTCATAAATGAATCAGAGGGCTAGAAATTTTTCCAAAAGACCTGTGGACCTCCTTGCCACTATTCATCCCCCCAACTCTCCATTCCATACCTGTGCCACTCCATTTCCACTCGCTTCTTTATTCCCTACATAGAAAACACTGAAATTCTATTTCTTTTGTTTTTTTTTTAAATGATGAAGAATAAAACAACAACATCCTTAACTTGTTTCTTACCTAGTTCATGCCAACTATTTTTCCTTTTCCTTCAAAACCTTTCTCAACTATCTCTTCAGTCCCTGCTCAAACCTCGGCCAGAAATTTTAGAGGTAGAAGCAGTTACAGGAAATCCTGCAGGATTCCTGTAACAACTGATCCCTTTGAAAAACAAGCTCTAGAGGCAGGGTCAGTGAAGCCACATTTGTATACAATGCACAATTAGTCATTCCTAATTAGAATATCACCAACATGAAGTAGCCAAGTCACCAGTTCAGAATCCACGAGTGCCAATAGCAGCAAAAATCCATGAACAAAGTGCCAAAGTCTGAGCATGCAAAGCAAAATAGCGACTAACAGGTAAGTGACTAAACTCGTTCCTCTATTGCATGAATATGATTTAGAAACTCCATGAACCATTGAGATGGTCATGATTAAATGAAATTGGTCGCCAGCTAATTGACCACCCTCATCTTGTTAAAACAAGCCTCGCCAAATTCAAATAGCGTTCAGTGGGTGCAATTGGCACGTGTGTTCAGTGAACTCAGGGAGAAAAACTCAAACCGGTAGTAGTGGCAGCATATAACAAGAATGATGGAAGTGATTGCAGGCAGATAGCATGAAGTATCATAATGGCACTAGAGTAGGGAGCAATGGTCCAGATGAAGATAATGTACCCTTCCTGCCACCTCACCTTGTCATTGTAGAATACACCATAAGCTTAAGTACACTGCAGTCCACACCTTCATGAAATTTTTTCATTTGCATCGTCATGCTCTCGACTGCGACAGCTTACCTACCATCTTCAAAATCTCAAAACAATCACTCTCTATTAGTTTCAAAACCCTTTTGCTTATCGGGCTCTACAAGAGCATTATCGCACTCTATAGGAGCAGAAACAAAGTCTACAGGAGCCTTTCTACAAGAAGGCCAGTGAGAAGCTCTACAGAGGGAAAATTTGGGATTTTATGCCAAATTCGAGCTTGAAAAAGGTAGGCTAAGAAAACATTCCTTGCATGTTATATATCTACAAAAGGTGGTGGGATTTGAAGTGAAGGATTGAGTTGAAAAGAAAGGGAAAGTGAGAACAAAAGTTTGCTTGTATTTTTTGAAATATATAAAGTCTCTCCATTTTACTCTCTGCACTGAAATAGCAACAGGAAAAATAATCCTAGGCAGAAAATGAAGTATTGATTTTGAAATGGTAGCTACAAGAAAAGGAAGCCTAGTTAGCCTGTATGGCCAGCTAGGTAATGGAGGCATTACAGTGTAGGAAACCTGCCAAATCATATGCACTGTACCTCAAAGACTACTGGCTCCAATTTCTGATTAAGACACTGGCCCAAAGGGGCACAGTACCTTTTCAAGATTATGGCCAATTTATGCATTTATGTGATCATAGTTTAGCTAAGGATAAAGCAAAGATATCATAATTTTACCTACACAACATGGCACTTACTGACATGAATTTATGGGATCCAAATGTTGCATTAGGAGACTTGCAACTAATGGCTATGGCATCTTGGATGAGCCATGAGGAGAATAGGGCATTGGAAATCTAGAAAATGATGGAAAAAGAGCTGAGTGAGCCCCTGATGATTAAATTAGAACTAGCAGAGACCTTGGCTCACATCTATGCCCACCAACACCTTGCAGCTAATCCTCAAGTTGTCCCTAACTATGTTGACAAGAGAGCCCAGGCTATTGCTCATTTCGAGGATATGGAGAGATTGTTTGGAGATGACTACATTCATGCCTACATCAGAAGGTTGAATACATTGCCACACAACCTAAGTATTAGGGAGTATCATTCCCTAAACAGGATGATGGAAGCCATGAGGAGAGTGCCCCTGTATAAGCACTCAATGAAAAGCTTAAAGGAAAATTGGATTGGCCTTATGTTTCAGTCCTCCACTGCTACTAGGACTGCGGGAAGGAGTAAGAGAGGAGGAAGAATAGAAAAAATGGGAAGAAGTGGATAGGAAAGAATGTTTCTATGATAAAGAGGAAGACATCAAATCAAAGGCTTGGGATGTTCGTGAATCTATCAGAGCCATCAAGGATGAAGAGTTAGATTAGTTGCTCAGAGGATGAGCAACCCATTCAGCAGGGGGGTGATGATGAGCCCCAGAAATGGGTAATTATATGGGCACATTATACCTCTTATTTTGAATTAATCCACCATTCTCATTAGTTTATTGCATGTTTTTGAATATATTTATGCTAATAGAGTGAATTGCGTTAGTCATTTTGCTATGTAGTCTAATATGTGCGTTATGCAGATTTTTTGGTCAATTTTGGACGAAGTCAAGCGATTTATTAGCAAATGACAGCCAAAACTCAAGGAAAATAGGGAAGAGGACTTATTGGGGGGTGTCTCCTTCATTTATGACCCCTTTCCTTGAATCTTGCATCAACAACTCAAAGCACAAAGGTCCACATTGATGATTCCAAGGGGCAACCAAGCAAGTAAAGTAGGATTGCTATTTATCTCAAGTTCTAGGAAGTCGAGTTCCTTGATTTTAGTAGGACTGTTAGAGGAATCCATTTGTATAAATAAGGAGGCTTAGAGCCTCAGTAGGTTAGCCAGTTATTAGTAGATTTTTGCACTTTTGTGCAGCATTGTGTTCAACTTATTTTTGAGTTCCTTTTTTAGAACGATTTATATAATGTAACTGCTAGTTTTGATATTAAGATGAAATAGATTTTGAGCCAGCACTGATCTCTTTCAGAGGGCTGAATCTATTTGGTTAGGGCCCAACCGAAGTTTCCCAACATGTCCTACTGTGTACTTATATTTTTTTGCTTCATTTCATGAGTCAATTTCTTTTGAATAGATTCATTTTACTTTGTTAGATTAGGTTTCTTTTGATGGTTAGTACAATTGTTTTTTTTTTCAATTGCTCAAGTAGGTTGCTGTAGTGATAGAATAAGGTTCAAAAAGGTCAACAAAAGGCCTTGATTGCCTTTCTCCCTTCCTGAGACTATGATTTTTGGCTAAGGCACTACTACTACCACCAAAAACACAGTTTTTTCTCTTTCATGCAACTACTAGTGTGATAACTTGATTTGGAAAGATTGATATTGGTTTAGATTTAGTTGCTCAAATAATTTCCTATTCTTTTACCATAGATCTATCTGCATGATTTTCTGTTCATAGCTTACTGTTCAACATTTTTTGTTTGTAGGTCAGAAATTAAGTCAAGCTAGAAAAAGCTTTGTTTTCATGGTATAGTTAGTTCTCTCTTTGGTCATTTTTGATAAGTTAATATGTAGATATCTTGCAGGACATATCAACTCACCACACATCCATAGAACAACTAGAACTATCCCACTTCTCATATATTTCCCAACTCATTCGCAAAATTTTGCCAATCTACCCTAATTTCTACGTTTTCTCCATAAAGTTTCTTTCTTTCCATTTGAACAATCCAACTGTCAAGTTATTTATTGATCTTCCTTAACAAGTACTAGAAGACTCAACACCTTCATCTAGCCTTTAGTTCCCCTTTCCCATCATTTTTCCACCTTCAAAATGCCAAAAATAGCTCTCCTCCTCGTCCTGTAGATCCTGCTATAGAGTTTCCTGTGAGTGATTTTTCGAAGTCCGATCACTATGAAAGTATTTAGAAGGGTACACGGGGCCTCTTAGGACCTCTCCATACCTTCCTCACCCTCTGCAAAAGCTAACTCCACCTTCCTTCGCTACCAAACCTTTGCACAATCACAACCAAATAAATCACAAGCATAATAATTTTACATAAAAACACTCAAAAGCACAAAAATATGTTTTCTTCTTATTTCTTTTCAGAAGTAGCTTGAATAAATGCAATTTACCTTTTTAGTACTCAATAGCACTCATTTCATCATTTTCCATCTCTTTTCTTGCACGAGTAGGGTTGATAGGTAAATTAGGGTTTGCTAGGGTTTGTGTTACATTTCAGTTTCTTTCTCTTTCTGCAGATAAAGTAGCTCCATAGCATTAGCTTTCTTTCGTCACAGTTAAAAGCTTCTTCTGAGAACTCATAGAAGTTGGCTTGAGCTCATTAGTGATCTTATGCCAGCCAACCAAGTGACAGCCTATAGTAAGAGCTAGTACTTGTGCATACCGCACTGTCGCTTCCAAGTTTATTACAAACTTCCAGGTTGATAAAAGTAAAGAAGGAAGCCCCAGGAGTTGCAACATTCTTGCTGCAATACTAGATCCCACCAATAGTTAGTGCCCCATTTGTAAAAAGGACCAACATTAATAATGGGGTGTAGGTGAGCAGGCGGGGCACACATCTTTCGTTGGTAAATATGGCATTTATGACACTTGCGAATGGAAAGGATGAAATCCTTAAATATGTATGGCAAGAAATAACTAGAGAAAAGTATTTTTGGAGCAGTAGCATATCTACACATATGACCACCACATGCCCAAGAATGGAAGTTATTTAGAACTCTCTCAACCTCCTCGAGAGTAAGACATTAACAAAGAACTATATATAGACCAACACGGTATAAAGTATCTCAAATAATATGGTAGGGTTGGGATTGATGTGGAATGTGTTGGCAATCACCCTTAGTCAACACAGAATAGAACATGGAAGTCTGGAGATACATGATAATATCACCATACCATGGTTCAAGTCTGCTAATCATGAAAAGAGTCTCCTATAGGAGCTTCTCATTGGCACCAATGGGAAGAGACATAGAAGTAAGGGAGAAAATCAACCCGGCAAAAACCAGTGGTTTCTTGGATTTGGCAGTAGTAAACATGAAATCGAATTGTTTAAGGATGACAATCCATTTAGAACACTTTCCCCCTAGCAAATGATGAGTCCAGATGTAGGTCATGGGGTTGCATTAAAAAGTCACAGTGGTAGTGCGTAAGAGAATCTAGTGCTGAAAGCATTGAACATCCTGTATGGTAGCCAAAGCAACTTCTCAACATTAGCATAAGGCATTTTGGTATCGAGGATATTGAGACTAAGGTAATAAATAACATGCTCATTCCCTTCTGCATCATCTTGTACCAACAACATAGTGATGGTATTAGAGGCTGCAGCTAGATAAAGGAAGTAATCTCGATGAGAATCCGGGGGATGCAACAAAGGATTTTTTATGAGGACAACCTTAAGGTCATCGAAAGACTTTTGGGCAATCTCATCCCAAACAAAGGGTGTCCCTTGCTTGAGCAACCAGGTAAACCCTGAAGCTAGCTCGACATAATTGTGTATGAAACCATGGAGGGAATTTTCTTTTCCATGTAGGCTATCCAGTTGGTGTAATGAAGATGTAGAGGGTAAATTAATAATGGCCTTGAAATTAAGTGGATCAAGGTGAATGCCTTCCTTAGAGACAATAAATCTAAGGAGTCATCTGGATTCGATGGCGAAAACACATTTGTGTAGATCAAACTGAATTTTGTAGTGCTTACAATGAAGAAAAATCTATTGAAGATGATCAGGGTGATCATGGGGCTTACGAGAATGAGCGAGAAGTTCGTCCAAGTAAGGTTGAATGATGTTTCAAATGTCGTAACATGCATAGGAAATCACCCTCTAAAATGTAGCCCCAACATTTTTTAGGCCAAAAGGGAGATTTTTGTACTCGAAAGTACCCCATGGATAGATAAAAGTTATCTTTCCTTAATCTACTGGAGCAATGTTAAGCTGGTTATAACCAGAAACACTGTCCATAAAGGAAAAAATTTCACTCCCAACACATTAATCAATGATGTGATCAATGAAGGGAGTGGGATAGTTATCCTTTAGATAGGCACGATTGAGATCATGGTAATCGACGCAAGCGTGGATCATAGCTTGTTTCTTTGCCACCGGTACAATATTTAACACCCAATCTATGAGAGTGATTAGATAAGAAAATCTAGGTTTGAAAGGTTTTTTAGCTTCACCCTTGATAGAGGCCACTTTCCTAGGGTGCATTAGGTGGAGCCATTGGCAAATGGGCTCCACGTGAGGATAAGTTTTTATTTCGTGCATGACAATGCTATGTTCAATTCTAGATATTTCTTCATATGACCATGCAAAAACATCATGAAATTATTGGAACAGACAAGTATAGAGCTTGATCTCATATGGAGAACAAGTTACCCCGATATGGACATTTTCAATGACACTAGGCTTCACAAAAACATCAATTGGCATTTTTTGGGTAATGTTACCCAAATTCCATTACGACCATACTTTATGACTCATGATGGGTGCCTGAAGCAGTAGGGAAGGGAACTGAGAAGAGAACTCTTCAAGACATGTAGACATGACCGTCGAGCTAGATAGGAATGAGGAATGATGATGAGTATCATTCCAAGGTGGTTCCTCCATAGAAATTACTTCCATGATAATCTTGTTAGAAAGAACAGTGTCAGTTAAGGGATAAAGAGATTCCAAACAACCAAGCAATGGGGATTGAGAATACATATTGATAGATGTTCATGAAATAGGAAAATCAAAGGATACAAAACTTGATGCTTAAATAATTTCCACTTTGATAGGACTAAGTGGCATAAACTTGCCCCAGGTATAAACAATATCCAATGAAGGTATGACCCAAGGATCATATTTGACCGAGATCATGTTAACAAAGGCAACATGGGGAGATGGGAGCAGAAAAATTTCACATGAAAGTAGAATCTTTAAAAAGTCCTCCCCCTACACTCTCATAAGGAGCACCAGTGTGCTTGACATACGGAAATTGCCATCTGAAGAGGAAGAGGCAAAGAAGGATTGTTGGTCAACTCTAACTATCTTCTCTTGATGGGGAAAATGAATCAAACAGAACAAGGAGGAGGCTACAACATGCATGGCATGGGTCTACCTCAGTATGAGTAGAAGATTATAATTGAGATTAGTGTCACCAATCTCTACCTCGACATGTACTACCTTGCCTTCCAAAGTAATGGCCAGGTTGGGTAAGTCACTGAATTATTGTGAATGACGTCTTTATAAAGCTTCCGAAGTGTTAGGGGATTGGTTCAGAGCAAGAGAACTAATTTCATTCCAACAAGTGACTGACATGATGCAGGTAGAGGCACCTTCATCGATGATGGTCCTATGAATGATTTTCTCATTAACGATTACCTGAATGAGAAAGGAAATCTAATGATGCATACGTGGCACATGGTTCTCTAGATCAAAACATATCAGATTAACATTAGTAGGATAATTACCCTAATAGCCAACAGCAATGAATTCCATTGGGATGGACAGCTTTGAAATTCCTCGAGAGCAGGAAGAGTTGATGGTGCCTGAGCCAAATTCTCAACAATATTATAATGCTGAGTGGCTTAGGCATTGGGATTATATGAGGACTTCTTTAGCACACCATGAGAAGGTGGACGAATGGAAAAATTAGGGTTTGGTCATTTTATACGGAGGGGACTAGAACTTAGCAGGCAAAAGAAGAAAGGGTGGCCTCTTTCTCTTTCCTGACTGTTGGAATAGGAGTTTTATAATGTTTAGATCTAGTAGCCAAATTAATTGGCGTATTCATCATGAACACTTGTGAACCTGAGGAAGTAGATGATTGAGGCTAGTCTACTATTTGAGTGTATTGATATGGAAATGGATCTTTCAAGACAACTAGGGTCCCTTTGAGAAAGCGACTAACTTTAGATCATCAGGGACAATCGTTACTATAGTGAGCCTCGCAACAAATGAGGCATAGATACTTAGGTTTCCATTGTGAAGCATCACCAACAAATGACTTAGGAGGACCCTATTTTGGGGCATCAACTTTACCATTGTCTTTGCCTTTCATCTTACCTTTTGAGGATTTTTTTGCTGTGGTAGAATGGACAACGTAGGCCTCTAAAGTTTTACCAGGGCCAAGTGAATTTTGGGCGGGACTATTGGAAGTAGTGTTTGAGACCAAATTCTGATTGGAAGAACATTTTGCAAGGACCTGAGACACTGAAACAATTACTCCATCGACAGGAGGTGTAGCGTATGACTTCAATGTCATTGGATCAAAGGATGGCCTTGGAGCCTCTGTTAATAGCTCATACAAAGTGTCAGACTAGGAGTAAACAAGATCCAGGTACTAGGCATGAGCAATGGCTTGCTCCTCTGTAATTCACCCACCCATAGCTATTTCGCAAGCAATTGGAGCAATGAATGACCTAGTAAACTATTTGGTGAGTAATTGATTAGCAATGTCGAACTTGATTAGGTGACAACTGTTAGAGTTGGCCTGCTCAAGTCCTTAGTCAGGGATCAAAACTCTTTATGCATTTCATGATTAGTTGTCCCGTTCCTCTCTTCCAGTTGCATTTCGCTAGGGACATGCCATGACCTGACGGAGAAAGTCATCCTAGTCAGCTTCCCTCATGTCTGGCCCATGCTGGTTCAGGTCTTGGTCCATAATCACTGAAATTCATGATAGTCAAGGTCTAGTCATATTACAGGACAAAGTCAATTTTTATGTTTGTGTCTAGGAAACCATCAAACTGGTCTGTGAAAAAACATGTCTAGAACAAGCCATGCAGGCCAGGGGGAGACATTATACAGCTATGGTCTAGAAAGCTTCATCATCACTGCAAGAGACATCGACTCTTCTTCAAAACTCTGTTTTGAAGAAAAGTCAAGCAAGGTAAACTATGACAAAATTTTCCAGAAATTTACAGTTGACATTTTTAGATGCAGTCATGGATGTTAAAGCCAGAGGCCCAGTCACACAATCCTCGCAAAGGAATGCTGAAAATATCATCAAGAGAGCCACAATTTCGAAGAAAAAATGGAAAAAATATAGTGCTTTAAAAGTCAATAAAATGGTGAAAAACTCAACATTAGGAAGTGGGTTTTAAAGAGGAAAAAATCAAACCAATTTCTCTCAAGCCTATAAATACATATTGTGGCCCAAAGCAAAGCCATTGTGCCATTGGAGACTTGGAAAGACATTGGAGAAGGTGGGAGAGTTAGATTGGTGAACGTTTGAGTGATTTGGGAGGTGATTTGGGAAGCGCGGCACACACAGGCAGGAGCGCGGCGCACCCACCGTGCACGACGCATACACAGCCAGCCCACCATTGAACGAATACACAGGCGCAGCGCACATAGTCCAGCAGCTCAAAAACAATGCAAAACCATTTCAAATCTTTGTGAAAGCTATCAAATCATGAGGTAGGCCTTTGACACCTCTCCTCCAATCAACTTGGTCAATGTTTAGCTGTTTCTAAGACGTTAAGTGAGATCCAAAACATATTGGCCATCCATGCCAATCATCCTCAAAGAAAAAGTGATGATGGGGGTTTGTAAATTTGAAGAATCCAGCAAGGTTTTGTTTCCCCTCTCCTCTTCCTCTCACTCCTCATCGTCTTCACTCCCATATCCCCCACAGCTACTAAGAAAACCCCTTAGAAAGCTCCACTAAGAACCATCCCCTGTTTTCCAAGCAAACTGTTTCATTTCACTGCGCGCTACGCACACACAGTGTGGCAGGGCACACTCAGGGTGCGCAGTGCACTGGGAGCCTGGCCACAGTGTTAACTTCACACTGGCGCGACGCATACTCGACGTGCGGCGCAATGCTATCTCTCAAATTTTTGTAAATTGGCTCTCAACATTGCAAAATTGTCCATAAACCATCTCATCATTGATCCTTAAATTCAAGGAAAAATATATCTTGGTGGCCATGACATCAACAAAAATCTTCTTTCAAGCAAACACAAAATGACGCAAATAATGGAAAATAGCTAGGGTTTTGCTACAGTAAATTAATTATCAATTATGCTCCTACCCTACCTCTGTCAGCTAATTCCTTGGGAGCATTTTCCCCTAATGGTTACCCTAGCTACAGTGCAATCCTATCCCTTTTTCCCCTTACTCATATAGCTCAAGGGAGCCTTAACCCTACCCCACCAAAACCACACCCTAAACACTCCCAAATCCCTGATAAATTTCCCCTCTAAACCCCTATCCCTATTTCATCATTCCCCTCCTGATACTCCCTATTTTATTGTCCCCTTGGTGGCAGATTTGTAGAGCATCTATCAGTTCAGTGGATTCAGAGGGTAGCAAAGAAATTCGGGGTACATATAGCAGTAATGGCACCGGAAACTTCATCATATTATGAGGGGGAAACCCACAGTGATACAACTTCAGGAGAACAGGCTCCTCGGAGACCTAGGAGCGGCAGACATGTCAGGGATGAACCAAAGATCCTCACGGAGTTGCAGGCATGCCCTCTCGCTATGTCTTGTTTCCAGCACTTTGCATGTTTCGAATTTTGTTAGATGGTGGAAAATGTCAGAATTCATCATTAGTTGGCCCGCCTCTTTGCACTTCACCTACATGGAGGACAATCTATCTTGGCAGTGGTCACTTTCACATTGACACCCGAAACCATATCAGTGGCAACAGGCATACCGAATGTTAGAGAATAGTGGCACAAGAAGATGAAGGTGGAGAGGGAAATTTATGAGCCTTACATAAAAGCCATTTGTTTGAGTCAGCTCACGAGAGTTTTCCCATTCAGATTTCTTAGAGATGATTATGCTCCGCTCATGAGTTTGATCATGAAATACTTCAGTTGTGAGGGGAGGTTTTCTCACCTATATGCGTATCACATCAGGTTACTCATGCACTTCACTAGGGTGTGTATGATGAACCTCCCATTTTTCATTTGCAAGAACATAGAGAGGATGAGAAAATTCATGCCACACAAGACCCCTTGGCAACAACTCAACAACGTATATCACTTTGCTCTTATCCAGATTTTGGTGGACCATCAGTTGAGATTGCAGGGCATTGCTTGGGAGGACTTCATCTCCTGTGACTTCTTCAACACTCCATAGGTAGTATCAGAGGAAAAGCATGAGATAGGGGGTACTTCTCATCAGCATGAGTGCCATGAGACCACTGTGGTGCCATTTTCCATCACATATCAGAGAGGCTATCGGAAAGGCACCATGCCTTTGTTTGCAGTTGCAAAGCGAGTGTTATCTCCAACTGGGGTGGAAGGGGCCTCGCTTCCGGCATCGATGAAACAGGAACAGGATAGAGGTAAGGATCCAATGCATGAGGAGGGGCCTTCGGTTGAGCCATCAGGTGCTCAAGGGACCAGTGTCATCCTCATTCTTGATGAAGAGACAGAGGCAGAAAATGCCAAGCTTAAGATGCTTATTCAGGAGCAGGACACAGAAATCAAAGACTTGATACTCAATTTCGAGAGGGCCAGATGGGTCATCAAATATATGGAGCAGAGGAACAAATAGCTGGAAGACCAGCATGTGATCATGGAGCTGCATAACATCCGTGAGGATCCCCTAACTGCCTAGCAAAGGAGGATTGAATTCACTTCATTGGAGCAACATGTTATGGATGATCATGAGTCTGTTCTTGAGAGAGTCAACATGCACATGGACAACATGTTGAATAAGGCTGACAAAGATAATGCACTGCTGAGACACATGGCTCGTCATTATAGGGCACAGAACTTGAGTTTGAGAGCCCGAATAAGGAGTTTGAAAGCAAAACTGAGGAAAGCCACAAAGGGAAAAAAGGGAAAAAGAAAAAGATAAGCTCAGGATCATGGTTGAGGCCTCCTTAACTCAGCAAAGCACCCCATAGAGAACTTCCAGTCCAAATCTCAAAAAATTTGGTCAAATTTTGGTCACAAGGAAATTTTTTGGGCGAAAAACAAGGATTTTCTCCCTGTGCGTCGTGCACCCTACACAGCACTAAAATTCTAGCACTCCAATCAAGAAAAGGTTTCCATTTTTGGATTCAGCATCAAAAAATACATCTACTAGTGTCTGGGGTAGAAATTTCGATAAATTTTGGGTCTCCTAAAGGTCAAAAAACACCCAAAAATGGCCTTTCTGCCACTTTTTGGACACACGGCAAGCAGTATTGGGAGAATGAAGATTTGGAGGGGTAAATGAGCTTCAAATTCAGAAATTATTATGGGGTTAGAAATTAGACAGGCTAGGCTTTCCAACAAGCCCACTTGGGCACATTTTGGACATCTGCAAGTGCCCCAAAACAAGCCCAAAAGTAGTGTGACGCACAAAGAAAAAGCGCGCAGCGCACAGAGGAAATTTTGCCCAGTTTGCTCCAATTTCGCGAAATTTCGTGTCGCGACTTCTCCAAGTGTGCTTGGTCATCTACACTTTGGTTTTTTGGCACCAAAAGTGGCATTTAAAGAGTTTTTTGTCTAGATGGGCATCCATGCAAGTGGCAAAAGAATGCAAAGGGTGACCCCAGCCAAATGTCATGCCTGCAAGTGCTGCACCTGTAGCTGATGGTTGGCTCTCCATCTCCATTTCGAAATGACTTGAGTAACTTCCCAACCCCTGGGCATTCTATCTCTTCCTCACACATTCTATATATTGTATGCAAGTAATTTGCAAAGCGTTGGTTGGCTTGTAACTTCTGGGAGACTATGGGAAATAAACTTTGTTTTTGCATTGTATATTTTTACAAAGAATTAATAAAAGCCAATGGCTTTGTTTCATGAGATTCATGTGGTTGTGTGTATAGAAACTATTTCTCTTATGTTTCATATGTATCTTTTTATGTTTTTTATTCCATTTTGTATTCATTTCTAGTGAATTTTTTCAAGTGAGATCAAGTAGAATTTTAATTCTATTGCTCTACCTGTGGGAAAATTTCATGTGCACTGTTTCATTCTTCTATTGAAAAGGATTCATGTTGTCCATGCCCTTTTCACCTTCTTAATAAATCTTTACATATCCTTGTTATGTTCCATAGTTTCATTGCATATTCATTTCTGGTGAGATTTTTTGAGTGAGATCAGGTAGAATTCAATTCTATTGCTCTACCTGTCGGAAAATTTCATATACAGTGTTCATTCTTCTATTGAGAAGGATTCATGTCACCCATGCCCTTTTCACCTTCTTAATCAATCTTTCCATTCCACCATATTTCAAAACTAAATTGCTATTCTTTCAACCTACCTTGCCTCATGAAATAATCTGTACCTTCATTTTAAATTCTTTGTTCATTGAAGTTGAGTGGTCCCATAACATCCCAGAAACACATTCATTCAAAAAATCATTCATTATTTTCATTTTCACTTACTAGCCTAAGATAAATAGTTCATTTGAAAGTCATCTCAGTCCTTTTCGTTCATCTATTCACTGAGTGTGACCCGAAGAGAGCCCTCTCCTGTTCTGGTAGGTCTAGCTACCAGATTGAGCGTGGTTTGTGGTTACCCTGAATTTTTCCTTCCTTCAGCCTGAGGAGGATTTAGGTGCTAACATAGTGGCGACCATACTGCAGAAGACTAATTTTGAAATCAAATCCCTGTGTTTCTTAATAATTTTAAGCTCCCAGATGATAAGCTTAGGATTGGAAAGGCTGAGCAAGTTGGTTGTGTCCTGTGATTTTTCTTGATAGCGCGTTGGCTTTGAGATGATACACCAGAGCCAATCTAGACCCGGATCCTCCCCATATCTTCGAAACGCCCAATTTGATCCCCAGGATCCTTCGTCAAGAGATCACCATAACTCTCATGTTCAAATCCCATTCATGTCC
>APFE031171063.1:49280-65586 GCA_000404065.3 Pinus taeda | reverse complement strand
TTGTTCATTTATGTAATGTAAATGAGGTTGCCCCCTCGAAGAGGCTGAATTCTAAGGCGTTGATCTATCTTTTCTATACTAGAGTCAGACGAGGATGGGAATGTAATAGGTGAAGAAAACCATCTCTTTATTCTAGATGAGTTTCCTACTTACATTACCGAAGAAGAAGAATGTGCAGTGAATTCAGCTGGACACTAAGACATTGATTTTATTCTAGCTAGTGACAATGTGTTGGAAGAAGAATCAGAAGAATATCAAAGGGGGTATATGAATGCCCTATCTCCACAACAACAACGATATTCACTTAGAAACATAGATATGCCAGCCATACCAATTCAGAAAAAGAGGGAGGGTGAAAAAACGAAGAATGATTTATCAACTACAGAAAGAAAAGGAAAGGAGGTGGTAGGTCTGGAGGGCAGCAAATCAAAACCTGCAGAACATTCACAACAACCTACCACCTCAAAGGAAGAGGAAAGGAAAGAGATTCCAGTCAAGGAGGTAGAAAGGACTCTCACTTTTAGCCTAGAGAACGAGATTTCTAAGTTAAAGGTATCCATCCCCTTTGAAGTAATGAAGAACAACAGTTATAAAAGATAGATTTCTAAAATGTTGAATTGGGACCCAATGTCCGACATGGTAAATGTAGAAGAGGATCAGCTTGAAATGATTTTTGGACCAGAATCAAATGGCGGGTCTCATTGCAACGAGGTGCCCCCTTTCTACATCAGTTTGAGGTTTCATGATTTCATTTTGCATAATGCCATGTTCGATTCTAGAGCTTCTCACAACCTCATGCCCAAGGCTATCATGGATAAGCTTGGTCTGGATATCACTTGACAATATCATGATCTCTATTCATTCGATTCCAGCAGAGTAAGATGTATAGGTCTCATCAAAGACTTGGTTGTGAGTTTGGATCAGCTTCATATGAAAAATGTCCTGATGGATGTGGTGGTAGTAGATATTCCTCCAAGGTTTGGCATGCTTCTTTCCAGGTCTTGGGTAGAAAAATTGAAAGGGACAGTACAGCTGGATTTCTGCTATGCAACAATCCTAGTGTTTGGACAAATGAGGAAGTTATATCGGGAACAAAAGATGAAATATATGATCACAAGCAAGGAGAAACCGATAAATCATCCCATTAACTATGTACATACAAATTTAGAGTCTTTTGTTTTGTTTTCAGATAGTTTAAATGAGATAGATAGTCAGGTGGTAGAAGCAGATGACATTCTGGAAATAATAGAAAATTTTAGAGAAATCTTGAAGAGAGAAGGACAAGAAAAGCAACAAAAGATTGGGCAATCGGCTGAAAATGATGGACAACAAGCAGACGAAGCACAACAAACAGATTTTCAACACTTACAAGAGGAGGAAGAAGGCTTGTGGACTATGGATTTCGATGGAGCAGTAGGGAACGATGGTGTCGATATTGGTATTTGGGTACGCAGTCCTTGCTCCACCCCAAACAAAGTGCCTAGCAGTGTGAGAGTTTGCTCTTACAAGCTGGCCTTTGAATGTTCAAATAATGAAGCTGAATATGAAGCTCTGATTGCTGGCCTGAAGATTCTTAGAAAGCTAAATGCAAAAATGATTTCGGTATATGGCAACTCTGAGTTGGTAATAAAACACGTTAGAGGTGAGTATCAAGCAAAACATCCTAGGATGCGGGCATATCGTAATATAGTTTTAGACATCTTGAAGTTATTTTCAGAATACACCTTGACATGTGTGCCTCGTATACAAAATAGTATTGCTGATGCTCTTGCCAAGGCAGCGAGCAGCTTGAAGATCCCCATGAACTCTAGCAATAAATTTGAAATCCATGTCAAGCACCATCCAACCATTCTAGACAATCAGCGACATTGGCAAGTGTTTCAAGATGACGAGGAGATTAAGGATTTTATGCTCAACAAAGGCAAGTTTGAAGAAACCTCAATCAATGTGGAAAATGATGAAGACAAAGGGAATGGTATAGATGAAGTGCAAATCAATCAAATGGATGTAATGCAACTGAAGAATAACATCATTCCTAAAGGCTTGATGCCTATAGAAGAACTTTTTGATTAGAATGATGTAGCCCGCAAACCAACATTGCAGCCAACAGAAAAGGGTGTAGAAGAGGTCAACATCGGTACAAATTCCAATCCAAAGTTGGTAAAATTGTCTAAAGCATTACCGCCAAAGATCAAAGACAAATATATCAGTTTGATGGCTTCATTTGCACATGTATTTGCTTGGGATTATTCTGATTTAAAGACCTATGATACAAATATCATTCAGCATACGATACCTATCAAGCCCAACCAAAAACCATTTAGATAAAAGCTGAGGAGGATAGATCCAAAGTTGATGCCATCCATCGAAAAATAGGTAAATAGGTTGTACAAATCAGGTATCATTATACCCATCAGATTTTCAAATTGGATATCTAACTTTGTGCCTGTACGTAAGAAGACCGGTGAGATCCGCCTATGCATTGATTTCAGAAATCTAAATAAGGTCTCAATGAAGGACAACTATCTGCTGCCCAAGATGGACCATATACTTCAGCGAGTAGTGGGGGTGTCTCGTATGTCACTGCTTGATGCTTATTCCGTATATAACCAATTTTTCGTCCATGAAGATGATAGAGACAAGACAACATTCACCACTCCATGGGGAACCTTTCACTATGCCAAAATTCCATTCGGTTTAAATAATGCAGGTGCCACATTTTAGCGGGAAATGGACTTGGCGTTTGTAAATGAGAAGGAAGTGTTTTTGGTGGTGTACTTGGATGAATTGATGGTGTTTTCAAAGTCTGATGAAGAACACATGCATCACCTGACAATTGTCTTTCAAAAATGCCAGAAATATGGTCTATCGCTAAATCCTAAGAAGAGCTTGTTCACCATGGAAGAAGGTGAATTACTTGGGCACATAATTTCAAAAGATGGCATTCGTATAGATGCAACATATGTGCAAGCAATTCAGCAAATAGATCTACCCAGAAACAAAAAGGAAATACAATCATTCAATGGTAAGATGAATTTTCTGTGTCGTTTTGTACCCAATCTTGCAGAACACTTGAAAGAAATGACCAACATGCTTAAAAAGGACAGCCCGGTGAAATGGACAGAAGAGGCAATAAAATATTTCAACTTGATCAAATTGGCCCTTTCTTCAGCTACAGTTCTAGTAAGCCCGGACTATACTCAGGATTTCATAGTATTTTCTTTTGCTTCGGAGCATACTATGGCAACAGTATTATTGCAGAAGAGAGAGGGTCATGAAAGACCCATTGCATTTTTCAGCAGAGCTATAAGAGACACAACTTTAAAGTATAACATCATTGAGAAGCAAGCCCTAGCCTTGGTGAAGGGATTGAAAGATTTCCTGGTATATATCCTACATTCTCACATTCTCGCTATGTTCCTAATACTGCTTTAAAAGATGTTTTGGTACATACCGATCCGGAAGGGAGAAGAGGCAAATGGATTGCAAGCTTGCTATAATATGATGTGGAGATAAAATCTACAAAGATGATCAAAGGATAGGGGTTGGCGAAGCTAACGGCGGAATCAAATTTGCATGCATTGGACATAAATCTGATCGCTGCCCTGACTGATGATAATGAGGAAGGAACGTCAATTCAGGTATCCGAAATTTTTGCGTTGTTCCCATTGTATTCTGATATAATATATGCGTTGCAAAATCTATCACCACCACTTGGCATGACTAGAAACAAAGTGAGAACACTCAAATTGAATGCTACAAAGTTTTGCATCTTAAATTCTGCACTATATTAGAAAGACAACGGTGGCATTCTGTTAAATTGTCTGGTGGAAGAGGAGGAAAAAAATGTCATGGAGGATTTCCATGATAGAGAATGTGGAGGTCATCTTTTTCGGATGTCAAAAATGAACAAGATTTTGAGAGAAGGATACTGCTGGCCTACTTTGTTTGCCGATGTATATAAAATGGTCAAGCGTTGTCATAAATGTCAGATTTTCAAAGGGAAATAGAAATTACAGCCTATGCCACTTAAACCTATTGAAGTGAGCACTCCCTTCTAGTAGTGGGGATTAGATTTCATCGGGGAAATTCATCCTGCCTCTTCCAGACAGCATAGGTGGATTCTTACAGCGACAGACTATTTCACAAAATGGATGGAGCCAGCCCCTACCAGACAAGTGACGGACATGGTAATCATTTCATTTCTCGAAAATAACATCTTGTCTCACTTTGGTTGTCCCAACAAATTAATCACTGATAATGCAGCAACGTTTAAATCAAAATGGATGGTATATTTTTGTCATAAGTATCACATAATTTTTGGTCATTCAATCGTCTATCATCTGCAAGGCAATGGGTTGGCAAAATATTCAAATAAATCTTTGGTCAACATCATCAAGAAGCTGCTGGAAATAAATAAGAAGAGCTGGAACAAGAGGTTGGTTCATGCACTTTAGGCAGATCGGATCACTCACAAAAATTCCATTGGTATGCCACCATTTGAGCTCGTTTATGGAGTGGACACAGTATTTCCCACTTCTCCTACTGCCCCGATGATCAAACTCCTTCAGGAGGCTGCCAGTGAGGAAGATCCCATGAAAAGAAGGCTGAATCAAATGATCCACTTACAGCAAACAAGAGAATAAGTCTTCAAGAACACATCCAAATTGCAGGAGAAAATCAAAAAAATTTATGATAGAAAGGGAAAGATGGATAGATTTTAGGTGGATGATGTAGTGTTGAAATGGGATGCAAGAAATGAGGATAAAGGCAAGCACGGAAAGTTGGAAAATTTGTGGAAAGGTCCTTTCAAGATCGCAGCATATAGGGGTCAAAATGCCTTTCTTTTGAAGGAAATAATCGAAGAAGATTGTCCTGGAGGGCCGATCAATAGTCGGCTGCTCAAACGGTATCACTATTGATCTATGAATGTTGCTTCCACTATCATTGTAAATACCATTTTTTTTCAATTTGGTTCTAGTCTGTAAAGTCAGTTTTTGAGTTATTTTAATGTCACGTTTGAGTAAGTCTTTTGGTCTTTCTATTTTATAAATAATTTAGAGTTCCGTACTGTTTATCAAGATTATGCCTCCATGGCCCAATGGACAAAAAAAAAGGCATTGTCTAGCTCCTCCAGAGATCTGTTGTTCTTGGCACCTCCAGGGAGCTACCATCCCCCATTAGAGCCAATGTTAGTGTCGACCTTGTCAAGTCCTCCGTCAGGGATCAAAACTCTTATGCATTTCATGATTAGGTGTCCCGCTCCTCAGTTCCAGTTGCATCTCACTAGGGACATGCCATGACCTGACGAAGAAAGTCATGTTAGTTAGTTTCCCTCATGTCTGGCCCATGCTGGTTCAGGTCTTGGTCCATAATCACTGAAATTCATGATAGTCAAGGTCTAGTCATATTACAGGACAAAGTCAATTTTTATGTTTGTGTCTAGGAAACCATAAAACTGGTCTGTGAAAAAACATGTCTAGAACAAGCCATGTAGGCCAGGGGGAGAATTTATACAGCTATGGTCCAGAAAGCTTCATCATCACCACAAGGGACATCAACTCTTCTTCAAAACTCTGTTTTGAAGAAAAGTCAAGCAAGGTCAACTATGAAAAAATTTTCCAGAAATCGATGGTTGACATTTTTAGATGCAGACATGGATGTTAAAGCTAGAGGCCCAGTCACACAATTCCTGCAAAGGAATGCCGAAAATTTCATTAAGAAAGCCACAATTTCCAAGAAAAAATGGAAAAAACAGAGTGCTTTAAAAGTCAATAAAATGGTGCAAAACTCAACATTAGAAAGTGGGTTTTAAAGAGGAAAAAATCAAACCAGTTTCTCTCAAGCCTAGAAATACATATTGTGGACCAAGGCAAAACCATTGTGCCATTGGAGACTTGGAAAGACATTGCAGAAGGTGGGAGAGTGAGATTGGTGAGCATTTGAGTGAGTTGGGAGGTGATTTGGGAAGCGCGACGCACACAGGCAAGAGCCCGACGCACCCACCATGCGCGATGCATACACAGCCAACCCGTCGTTGAATGAATACACATGCGTGGTGCATATAAGGCACGCGATGCGCTGGGAAGAGCGCGCGGCACACATAGTCTAGCAGCTCAAAAACAATGCAAAACCGTTTCAAATCTTTGTGGAAGCTATCAAATCACAAGGTAGGCCTTTGACACCTCTCCTCCAATCAACTTGGTCAATGTTTAGCTATTTCTAAGATGTCAAGTGAGATCCAAAACATATTGGCCATCCATGCCAATCATCCTCAAAGCAAAAGTGATAATGGGGGTTTGTAAATTTGAAGAGTCCACCAAGGTTTTGTTTCCCCTCTCCTCTTCCTCTCACTCCTCATCATCTTCACTTCCATATCCCCCACATCTACTAAGAAAACCCCTTAGAAACCTCCACTAAGAGCCATCCCTTGTTTTCCAAGCAAACTGTTTCATTTTACTGTGCGTTGCGCACACACAATGTGGCGCGAGGCACTCGGAGCCCGACCACAGTGTTAACTTCACACTGGCGCGGCGCATACCTGGCGCGCGACGCAATGGGCAAGGCACACGGCACATAGGCCTGTTAGCCTAAAAAAAGGCACCAAATCTCTCAAATTTTTATAAATTGGCTCTCAACATTGGAAAATTGCCCATAAACCATCTCATCATTGATCCTTAAATTCAAGGGAAAATATATCTTGGTGGCCATGACATCAACGAAAAACTTCTATCAAGCAAACACAAAATGACGCAAGGAATGGAAAATAGCTAGGGTTTTGCTACAGTAACTTAATTATCAATTATGCTCCTACCCTACCTCTGTCAGCTAATTCCTTGGGAGCATTTCCCCTAATGGTTACCCTAGCTACAATGCAATCCTATCCCTTTGTCCCCTTAGTCATATAGGTTAAGAGTGTCTTAACCCTACCCTACCAAAACCACACTCCAAACACTCCCAAATCCCTGATAAATTTCCCCTCTAAACCCCTATCCCTATTTCATCATTCCCCTCCTGATACTCCCTATTTTATTGTCCCCTTGGTGGCAGATTTGGAGAGCATCTATCAGTTTAGTGGATTCAGAGGGCAACAAAGAAATTCAGGGTAGAAACAATAGTAATGGCATTGGAAACTTCATCAGATTATGAGGGGAAAACCCACAGTGATACAGCTTCAGGAGAACAGGCTCCCTGGAGACCTAGGAGTGGCATACATGTCAGGGATGAACCAAACACCCTCACGGAGTTGCAGGCATGCCCTCTCGCTATGTCTTGTTTCCAGCACTTGGCATGTTTCGAATTTTGTCAGAGGGTGGCAAATGTTAGAATTCATCATGAGTTGGCCCGCTTCTTTGCACTTCACCTACATGGAGAACAGTCTATCTTGGCAGGGGTCACTTTCACATTGACACCTGAAACCATATCAGTGGCAACAGGCATACTGAATGTTGGAGAACAATGACAAAAGAAGATGAAGGTGGAAAGTGAACTTTATGAGCCTTACATAAAATCCAGTTGTTTGAGTCAACTCACGAGAGTTTTCCCATTCAGATTTTTGAGAGATGATTATGCTCCTCTCATGAGATTGATCATGAAATACTTCAGTTGTGAGGGGATGTTTTCTCACCTTTATGCCTATCACATTAGGTTACTCATGCACTTCACCAGGGTGTGTATGATGAACCTCCCATTTTTCATTTGCGGGAAAATAGAGAGGATGAGAAAATTCATGCAGCACAAGACCCCTCGGCAACAACTCAATAGCGTATATCACTTTGCTCTTATCCAAATTTTGGTGGACCATTAGTTAAGATTGCAGGGCATTGCTTGGGAGGACTTCATCTTCCGTGACTTCTTCAGTGCTCCACAGGTAGTATCAGAGGCAAAACATGAGATAGGTGGTACTTCTCATCAACATGAGCGCCATCAGACCACTGTGGTGCCATTTTCCATCACATATGAGAGAGGCTATCCGAAAGGCACCAGGCCTTTGTTTGCAGCAGCAAAGCGAGTGTTATCTGCACTTGGGGTGGAAGGGGCCTCGCTTCCAGTGTCGACGACATAGGAACAGGATAGAGATAAGGAGCCAATGCATGAGGAGGGGCCTTCGGGTAAGCCATCAGGTGCTCAAGGGACTAGTATCATCCTCATTCCGGATGAAGAGACAGAGGCATAAAATGCCAAACTTAGGATGACTATTCAGGACCAGGACAAAGAAATCAAAGACTTGATACTCAATTTCGAGAGGGACAAATGGGTCATCAAATATCTGTAGCAGAGGAACAAATAGTTGGAAGACCAACATGTGATCATGGAGCTGCAAAACATCCGTGAGGATCGCCTAACTGCCCAGCAGAGGAGGATTGAATTCACTTCATTGGAGCAACAGATTATGGATCTGTTCTTGAGAGAGTCAACATGCACCTATATAACATGTTGAACAAGGCCAGCAAAGACAACACACTGCTGAGACACATGGCTCGTTATTACAGGGCACAAAACTTGAGTTTGAGAGCCCGAATAAGGAGTTTGAAAGCAAAACTAAGGAAAGCCACAAAAAGGGCAAAAAGGGAAAAAGAGAAATATAGGCTCAGGATCTTTTCTGAGGCCTCCTTGACTCAGCAAAGCACCCCATAGAGAACTTCCAGCCCAAATCTCAAAAAATTTGGGCAAATTTTGTCACAGGGAAATGTTTTGGGCGAAAAACAGGGATTTTCTACCTGTGCGTCACGCACCCTATGCGGCGCTAAAATGCTAGCACTCCAATCGAGAAAAGGTTTGCATTTTTTGGACTTGGCATCAAAAAATGCATCTACTCATGTCCGGGCTAGAAATTTTGATATGTTTTGGGTCTCCTAAAGGTCACAAAACACCAAAAAATGGCCTTTCTACCACTTTTTGGACACACAGAAAGCATTCTTGGGAGAATGAATATTTGGAGGTGCAAATGAGCTTCAAATTCAGAAATTCCAGTGGGGTTATAAAGTAGACAGGCCAAGATTTCCAACAAGCCCACTTGAGCACATTTTGGATATCTGCAATTTCTCCAAAACAGGCCCAAAATTAGCACGTCACGCAGAGAAAACGCGCACGACGCACAGAGGAAGTTTTGCCTAGTCTGCTCCTGTTTCGCGAAATTTCGGGTCGCAACTTCTCCAAGTGGGCTCGGTCATCTACACTTTGGTTTTTTGGCACCAAAATCAGAATTTAAAGAGTTTTATATCGATATGGGCATTCATCCAAGTGGCAAAAGAATGCAAAGGGTCACCCCAGCCAAATGTCATGCTTGAGAGCGTTGCACCTGTAGCAGATGGCTGGCTCTCCATCTCCATTTCGAAATGATTTCAGTAACTTCCCAACCCCTGGGTGTTCTATCTCTTCCTCACATATTTTATATATTGTACGCAAGTTATTTCCAAAGGGTTGGTTGGCTTGTAACTTCCGGGAGACTGTGGGAAAGAAACTTTGTTTCTGCATTGTATATTTCTACAGAGAATTAATGAAAGGCAGCGGCTCTATTTCATGAGATTCCTGTGGTTGTGAGTATAGAAAGTGTTTCTCTTATGTTTCACATGTATCTTGTTATGTTTTGTATTCCATTTCTCATTCATTTCTGGTGAAATTTTTCGAGTGAGATCAGGTACAATTCAATTCTATTACTCTACCTATGGGAAAATTTCGTGTGCACTGTTTCATTCTTTTCTTGAAAAGGATTCATGTTTTCCATGCCCTTTTCACCTTCTTAATCAATCTCTACATCTCCTTGTTATGTTCCATAGTTTCATTTCGTATTCATTTCTGGTGAGATTTTTCGAGTGAGATCAGGTAGAATTCAATTCTATTGCTCTACCTGTGGGGAAAATTTCATATACAGTGTTCATTCTTCTGTTGAAAAGCATTCACGTCGCCCATGCCCTTTTCACCTTCTTAATCAATATTTCCATTCCAACATATTTCAAAACCAAATTGCTATGCTTTCAGCCTACCTTGCCTCACGAAATAATCTGTACCTTCATGTTAAATTCTTTGTTCATTGAAGTTGAGTGGTCCCATAACATCCCAGAAACACATTCATTCACAAAATCATTCATCATTTTCATTTTCACTTACTAGCCTAAGATAAATAGTTTGTTTGAAAGTCATCTCAGTCCTTTCCGTTCATCTATTCACTGAGTGTGACCCGGAGAGAGCCCTCTCCTATTCTGATAGGGCTAGCTACCAGACTGAGCGTGGTTTTTGGTTACCCTAAATTTTTCCTTCCTTCAGCCTAAGGCGGATTTAGGTGCTAACAATGGAAACATCTCCATTAATGGATGTGATCAGAGATGTGTGTCACAGTATTTTGCTTGAGCGATGTGAGAAAATAGGTGCCATTTTCAGAGCAAACTGGCAACTGAAAATGCATGAGGAAAGCCATGTCTAAAGAGTTGAATTCATGATAAGTACTTCGAGGGAGCTCAATGTACCACTTGTCTGCAGTGCCCCTAAGAGTTCCTTGGAAGAGACATAGATGAATATAATCATCAACATAAGAATTCAAAGAGCACCATAGGTGATATGACATCACATGGGCTTGGGGATCTTCCTTTTATTTTCCATCGAACTTCGGACAATCGCTCAGGATCTTGGATGGAATGAAGGCCAGTATAATGAATGAAGAATTGGATCATTCGTAAGCCGAGACACATATTGGAAATCTAATATAGCATAGATTAGAAATTGAGTATTGAAAGGCATTGAAGGTCGATAAGTGGGTCCAACCACAAGAGTCCATCCTTGCTGGTAACGATTTTGGCCCCATAGTGGAGGGTTTTGTCCATACGACATTTAGTTTTTCCCCCACTGTAGGCTACCTTGCCTGTAGGGATGATTTTGACCTTCAAAGCCTTCAAATTATCCAGCCATAGGTTGTTGATAAGAAACATATGGGTTAAAAGGTTGTTGAGCCTATTGACCTTGAAGATATGGATATTTCACTTGTTGTCCTTGGACATATGGGTTTTGAACCTACTACCCCTGAACACGAGTATTTTGTACCTTCTGCCCTTGGACATAACAATTTCTCACTTGCTACCCTTGGGCATAGGGATTTTGGATGTACTACCCTTGGAAAAAAGGATTGCAAACCTGTTTCCCATTGACATTAGGATTTTTGGCCTATTGCAGGACTTGACCCTGACCTTGCCCTTGTAAGGGTTGACCCTGTTGATATGAATATGAGGGTTGTTGCTACCTGGGTTGGTCATGTTGCTGCAAGGGCTAACCTTGCAGCTGCAAAGGTTGTCCCTGTGGCTATAGAGGTTGGCCTTCCGAGGACATATGTTAGGAAGTTTGTTGAACTAACTTCATTTGTGGCAAAATGGTTTGATGCAACTGTTGTGAGGGTTGCCCCTGCAATTGTTGCAGTTGTCCTTACCGTGGAATCATCTACCCCTACTGTTGCACAGATGGCCCTTGCTACAACATAGGCTGTCCTTGCTGTTGCAGAGGTTGTCCTTGCTACTGTAAGGGTACTTGAACTATTCCTAGATTGAGAGGTTGAGAATTTACAAACTATATCTAGCCATAACCACCATAAAAGTTGGATAGACCAGGCTGAACATATTGTCCAGGCTGTAGGACATATGGTGGATTGACTATTCCTTGGGAAGCATATGGCACATAAGGAGTTTGGTACTAAACTTGAGTCTCATCACGTTGCTGATACAAGAAATTGTTTGACCCAGACAGACCAACGAGATTTTCAACCTATTGGTACTGGACATTGCTTGATCTAGCAGGACCAGTAGGGTTTTAAAGAGCACCAGAAGAATGCTGGTTCATCCCAACCATGTGAGGTTGTGAACTACTCACATTGGTTGTGCCTAACACAATAGAAAATTTCAGATTCTACCCCCCAGGTCGTGGCATAGCTTTTCCACTTACTAGAGGGGTCGAAGAATTTATAGAAATGTTACTTGAGATCGTCAGTTGAAATAGATGGGTGACTTGGATGGATGAAACAATATGGTTTGGAATGGTGGGTTGTACCGGGATTGGGGTGACCATAGAAGTCACTATTGTTTGGGAGGTCAGGTTGTAAATGAATAGACCTCTGGTAGGCATAGCACCATATGCCCAAATAGGGTTATGATAGAGTGATAAGGCACTAGGCCTACCTGAGATCAATTATGCTAGAGTCACATAATGAGGGGGTAAATCCCTATAAATACTAATGGGAGTGATCCCATGTAAGGAAAACCTTCAGGAGGAAACTAATGTTCTTAGTCTTCAATAGTGTGTGGAGTGGAAACGTCCAAGTGGTCCGGAAAGGAGACTGGAGAGTTCCCTTCGGGCTCCATTGGTGGAAACAAGTGATAACAAACAACTGAAGATGTTCAAGGGGATAATTCCAAAGGAATAGATGGCTGATCATACATACTATATGGATGTTGTGGTGATATCTCGATAGGGTTGAACAAATGATTCAGAGGATATATGTCTAGTCCAATATGACTTTTAGTGGTCGGTGAACTCTCAGGAGTTTAGATAGGATTTTCGGGGGATTCTAGGCCAATATCAGATAGTGACCCAGTATCTGAAGGAGGTGGAGGATGGATGACAAATGTGTAATGCTTAGAACAATTCCGATTTCAACACCTTGGTCCTCAAGTGACTCCAATAATTCAGGAAATGGCTCCTCTAACAATCTTTTAGATGGAGGAGAGGAAGAGGAACTAGGCGAACCAAGTGGTTCAGCCATGATGCCTTTGTCTCAAGTATCAAGGAAAGAGTGTAAAATTCAAGGCTTCAAAATGTACATTAAGGAATGCTCACAATTTGGTCTTGGAGAGACTAACATGTTGTTATGGGATCATGGGCAACAACTTTTATAGACACATAAATAAACTGGTGCTATTTCATGTTTTAATAGTTGACAAAGAAGAAAAGACGAATCTATCACTTTCGATTGAAAAAGAAATCGAAAGGAAAAATGCTCAGATGATATTCCAAGTTCAATGATTCAAAAGGATGAAATGACTACTTTCGATGATCTAGGGAAAAAGAATTACCAGGTAACTGTGAACTACAGAATACCTCCCCACAAACTGAGAAGTATGAGCAGAAAATCTCCCTGAATGTTGTGTTCGGTGAATCATGTTTACAAGGCAGCAGAATCAATTTCCTATGGATAAAGGATTGCATCCTAGTTGGGTCTCAATTTATATACTCGGTGGTACGGGGAGAAAAGTTTTGTACTAGCATTGTCTAGAGCTGAAGATAATGAAAACTTCTAGGTCTAAAGACATCAGAACACCTCTCTATCCTAGACCTTATAGATTTGATCATTAGGTTTGAAATGCATCTTAGGTTAATTGCGTTCATTTTAAATTTTATCTTGACTTACGTCTTGGTTTTCAGGCCTTAGCGACGTGACGCGAAAAGTCCTATGTGCAAATAAATGAGATAAGACTCTTTCAATTCGATAAATCGTCTACACTAGAGACGATAGAAAACAGAATAAAATGCAAACAACGAAGAAAGGGAAAGAGAAAATGATATTTTCACTACTTTACTTTTTGAAAATAAACTAATGAAAAAACTCTTTCCAATTCCTAGTTTCCTAACAAGTGCACTCCAAAGAGTCCTTTGAAGGGTGAAGATAATTCTTTTTTCTTTTCAAATTAAAATGAAACTGTAGTCTTCAATGATGCTAACCAATGTAACATATCGATGCAAAAAACTAGAATTATGTGATTTTCATGAAATGAAAAAACAAATCTTTCATCAAATACTTCAATGAAAAAGTTTCGAAATAATCAATCCTCAAGCAAATAAAAAGCCACAAAAGAATCTCTTTCAAACTAATGAGGTAATGACTGTACCAAGAATAAGACAAGGGATATGACCTATGTTGGAAAAGAGATGTTTAAAGAAGCAAACACAATTTTTCAAACTTGTGTGATGGAAGCCAAAGTAGTAAGAGGACTATAAATGAAATGCATGGAGTAAATTCACCAAATTATTCACTCACTAAGTTCACAATCAACTAAATGGATGGCAACCTATATTCCCTAGGGATACAAACCATCCACAAACTTAAGAAATCAAGTAAAAACAAGGGAATTTGACAAGAAAATAAACCAAGTCAAAATGAAGCTTTCTAGTCAGGGAGAAAACATTCTAAACAAGTTACAATACAAAAATCAAGAGAGCAAGACACACTGGTTGTGATCTAGGATAGACCCTAATTTTCACCTACAGGCATCGACACGACTTCCTAACTAGCAAAAATCCTTAGAAAGCGTTCGGTGTGATTTTTCCTAAGTATATTTCACCATTCAGTGTGACTATCAGTGAAGTGAGCGCATTGGCCGAGGATACAAGGAAAGAATAAAAAATTTCAAAGGCTGAGACTAGACTTGCTACTATAAATTTCAAACCAAGAGCAGTAAACAGGGCAAAGCAGATAGAACTAAAGGGAAAGGGTGATACTAGAAATGTTTATAGAAAACCATGGAATTACAAATAACCATAAAGAAGGATTGCTTCCCCAATGGAGTCAACAATTTGCAGTGTAGGTAAAATTCTAAGTGCGGACAGAAACAATTCATGTAGCCTGAGAGTGGGTCTGGCCACAAACACGACATTCTATCGAAGATTTTCTTAGGTTAGAACCAATTAATAGGGCCTACCTCTTAGTACGCTATACATTTGATGACAACCTTGCTTCCTTGTTCCAGTTATCTTTCCTTCCTTCTTGCGAACATCTAAAACAAGTAGAAAACAATAGAAAACAACTGTGATGATATACAAATTGTATTCAACCTACTTAAGAAGTCAAGAAAAATCAAGCCATAAACATGTGAAATGCCATCTTATGTAGGAATCAATTGATACTTCCATCTTTATCAAATCAAGAAGAGATTACAACCTATGTCTTGACGTTGCTATTCTCTTCTAACAAATATAGGTTTCCACACACTTCTGCTAGCATTCCAGGGATGGCCCCAACAATGATAGTCTCAAGGCTCCTCCCTTTAGGCTTCACACCAAACCAACTCACAATTCTGCCTTGAACACAACCTAGAGAGATACAATATATGGATAACTTGCTGATTACTGCAAACAAAACTTAATTAGCACTAACACTCACACACTAGCTTGTGCTTGAGAAAAGTGGAGATTTATATAGGTTGAATGGATGGCAGATGGTTGCTCTTTTCATTGGAGAAGGTCTTATGTTATGAAACCAGCTCAAGAAAAGATAGAAAAGATAGATGAACGCCTTAGAATTCAACCTCTTTGAGGGGGTAGCCTCCTTTACATTACATAAATGAGCAATCCTTGGATGATTCAAATGATAAAACCTCCTTTCTATATATAGGAGTCTAAGGAATCACAATACAACCCAGACGACCTAACAATAATAATATAAAGCCACAAAAGTAACAATAGAGGGATTCTATGGGGCACAATAATAACAATATGGGGACAATAGGGGCATAAAAATATTAAAAAGGGGTACAACTACAATAGTAATGGGGTAATCACTAGTATTATAGGGACCCAACATGCCCCTCTCCTTCAAAAAAGTGTTGTCCTCAATGCTTGAGTAGTTCTGGATGCTTCTATATAAAATTATCATCCTCCCATGTGGAATCTTTAGCAGATAAGTTCTTCCACTTGATAAGATACTTTGAAATTGATCGATTTCATAGCTGTCAAGTTCTTGTTTCTGTGACTGCTTCTGGTTCCAACATAATTTTTCCTTCCTCATCGAGTTCTGGCAATATTGTTTGAACTGGGAGCTTATCACCTATAACCTTCTTTAAATATGAAACATGGAAAACTGGGTGCAATCGAGAAGCTGGAGGAAGCTCTAATTTGTATGCCATAGTACCAATTGTTTGCAAAACATTGTATGGACCATAATACTTTGGTGATAATTTATTATCCTTCTTAGCTTGCTTGAGGGACATTTGCTTCTATGGTTGTAGCCTTAAGAACACCCAATCACCTACATCAAAACTTCTTTCACTGCGATGTTGATCTGCTTGTTGTTTCATTCTATTCTGTGCCAACACAAGGTTATCCTTTAAGAGTTGGAGGACTTGTTGTTGATGTTCGATGTGATGTTCCACTGCTTGAACCTTAGAATTTTCTCTTAAATATGATGTGATGGATGGTGGCTGATATCCATAAAGTGCCATAAATGGGGTCATTTTTTGTTGTTGTATGGAAGGAAGTGTTATACCACCATTCAGCCAGAGGCAACCATTTGACCCATTGTGTCTATTTATCAGATACAAAGCAACGAAGATAT
>APFE031171063.1:0-28059 GCA_000404065.3 Pinus taeda | reverse complement strand
ATATATAATATTATAATATAATATATAGTTAAAAACTATATAATATAAAATAAAAATTATATATAATATTTAAATAATTAAATTGGAGAATCCATAGGTGACACTTGTCACCTTCACATAACCAAACTGGTGAATCTAGAGGTGACATTTGTCATAGCCCCATTGGGCAAAAACTGAAGAAGATACCCCTTGCTAACTGGACTACCATGTCATCATTTTGTCCCATTCTCCAATTTTCTTTAGCTATTTAGGAAAACGAACAATAGGTGTTTTCTCCTTCATCTGGACTCCATTTTCAGTGAAACAAATTTTGTTGCAATTGTCTTGATGAGGTGGACGCACTCATATAGTTTTCGAGCCAATCTGAGAACTTTGATTTTTGAGCTAAATATTGAACACCTGATCAATAATGCAGTTGGATATTGCTAAAGAATATGATAAGTTAAGTTGGCAATATTTGGAAAACCAATTGAAAGATTTAGGTTTTCGACAACACTGGATTCAGTGGGTAATGTCTCTAGTCACCTCTACTAGCTTCTCAATCATGGTCAATGGGGCTCCAGTGCAACCCTTCTCTCCTTCAAGGGGACTGAGGCAAGGTGATATGTTATCTCCATTTCTATTTGTTTTGGAAATGGAGGGTCTTAGTAGAACCATTAAAGTAGAGACTGACGCAGGGGAGATCAAAGGATTACAACATTACTCTGAGTGTAAATCGGCTACCCATTATCATTTGGTGGATGACACAATGCTTAATGGTGTTCCTTCTGTCAAGGAGGAAAGAGCTTAGAAGAAGATCCTAGAGGACTTCACAACAGCTATAGGTGGAAGTTAATAGATCCAAGTCAATGATATTCTTTTTCAATACTCACATTTTTTGTGTAGAGAAACCTTACTCTCATTCTAGGTTTCCAAAGGAAAACCCAACCATCAAAATATCTAGGAGTATCCTTCATAGATAAAGAAAGCAAGAAGTCAACTTGGGAAACCCTAATATCCAAATTACAACATAGTGTCAACAGGTGGACTTACTAAGCCCTAAATCTAGCAGGAAGGATGATGCTAACCAAAGCAGTGCTATATGCTATCCCTACGTTTTTGCTACCAGTGTTACCATATCCAAAAGGGATTCTTAACAAAATCAGAGAAACCTAATGAAACTTCCTATGGTAGGGGGCAGAGGAAAAAAATAAATGGGCTCTAGTGGGTTGAGATAAAATATGGAAAGCGAAATCTAGGGGAGGGTTAGTCCTCAAAGATCCTGAAAAAATGAATGTGGTCTGTGGAGAAAAATTGTGGTGAAGATGGATCAAGGATATTAACCTCCCCTGGGCTGAGTTTTGGAAAGAAAAATATGCTCAACAATGGAACCCCCAATCCCTAATTAGATTTAATGACATGATGATGAGATCTGCATCCTGGAACCTAACCTGGTGGAATCGAAGGTTAATACAAGACAGTTGTTTTTGGGAGATAAGAAATGGTAGAACAACTTTATTTTGGGAGGAAACATAGCAACAAGAACCTAAACTAGTTGGGCCAACATGAATATCCCTCCAGGAGGTTTTGTAGGCATAAGTAAAATGGGAGGTACACCAATATATGGACCCAGGAGGCACCCATAAAAAATGGAGAAAGTGGTCCACTCTAAACCACAATGAGCAACGTTCATTGGGCCATATATCCCAAGGCCTGGATGAATAACTCCACAGAAGAAAGGTTCTCTATTCAGAAGACGATGACCAACTAAGGTGGGGAAGGCAGGAAGGTAGAAAATCTACCCTAAAGGAGGCTCATTTATATTTAACAAAGGACCATCATAATATAGCAAAACCAATGTGGAACAAGCTTTGGTTAGCTCCTCAATGACCAAAAATAAAAATAAAAATTATTATGGTTGGTTATGCACAAAAATATTCCAACTTGGTAAAACCTATGTCGTAGAGGATTTTCTTGTCCTTCACGTTGCAGCCTCTATGAAAATCAAGATGAACTATCAACCACTTCCTCAATAGCTTTGAGTACACGACTAGTTTATGGGACTGGGTTTCTCAGATATTTATCCATACAGATAGACAACAAGATATTATCCAAGAAATATTAAGCAAATGGAGAGGAGAAATCTTAAAAAATGAGGTGGTCAATCTTTCCTCGAGTTTAAGCCTTGTTTTTGTGATTTAGACAATCTAGAAAGAATGAAATCATTAGATATTTCAAGACAAATCCTCCCTGGCCTCGACCTTGATATCCTGAATCCTACAACAATTACAAGAAACAATCCTTAGCATCTTTATACAAATGGGAGAAAATAATCCTATAGATCAAGAGAACCAAATTCTAGAAACACTAGGATTAAAAGGCATACAAGCTTATCACCATAAAAGGAAGGAACGATGAATCCATGGAGCGGCAATGACATGGTTGCCTCCAACCCCAAAGTTTCTAAATTTAAATTTTGATGGGGCCACGAAAGGCAACCCAGGTTGAGCTGAAGCGGGAGGGATAATCTGAGGCAGTGCTAATAGGATCTTTAGGCCCTATTTCACTCACCTAGGTGTGGCTATTAATAAAATTTCGGAGTTCCATGCTCTGGAACAAGGGTTAGAAGTTCTGGTCATAACCAACACCCACCACTACACTATTGAAGGAGACTCGGCTCTAATAATTGGAGTGGCACCAACATAGGGAAGGTTACGAAGCACTGGCGCCTAAGCCAAATCATCCAGTGACTTTAGGGACACTTGGAATTCATGTGGATCATTGAATTTAACCTAGTACGCAGATTAGCCAACAAGGTGGGGGACATATTGGCAAATGAGGGTGCCAAAGAGCAGTCTGCGATGGGTGAATACGGTTGGGATGAAGTCCAAGAAGGACGGTTAAAAGATGATTGTGTTCGCCTAGCTGAGTTGGACATGCGTGAGAGAAGTCAGCATTGGACTAGGATCAGGGCAAAGGTGGCAAGCCCCAGATAGGTACAAAACATGAGAAATGATAAATGATCATTGGAAACCAAAAACCATGGCTGACACAAAATCAATATGAGAGAAGGTTGTTACAACAAGGTGGCATCAAAATTCTCTAGATGCAAGGTATGTGGATGATCATAGCAAGAAAGGTGGTGATAGAGGGAGGTACAATCCCTGACACGATTCCTCTTTCCCCTATGGGTTGGGCCAGAAGCAATATAACATACTGCTCGAATCGTCGACATAACAAGCTAATACTTGTGTCAAATCTACAAATGACGAAAAGATACTAGCCGAAAATGAATCGGGTAAGTGAGCGGTGTGCACTGATTAGTTTGTGAAAATTATCACACCTTGAACAGGCAAGAGGAAAGTTGCATAGTAGTGGAAGCTCTAGGATCTAGGAAGACACAACTATTTATCACCCATCCCACCTATCATTTTTCCAACACGAAAATTGGTTCCCCAAATTCTATATAATTCGTTTGTTGTTTCTTAATCATATTGTTTACAGAATTATGGATCGTAGCAGTAGGTCTATCGTAGTGGAAGGTCGTATGGAGGGCCGAAAAAGGCCACCCATCGTAAGCACACAAGGATGGAGACTGCAAATCGAGAAGTGACTCAATCTTATGTGGAACTAGACCCAGAGGAAGGAAATGCCACTTTGGAAGTAATAGAATAAGACATCAAGGAGCAGAGAGCTAACAAGCCAAAGGGTCAGGGTGCAGAAGAGGTGGATTGGGTCATAGATACGGGGGTCACTAGGACCTGTGAAACCATCTACCACCATTCCATGGACACAACCTGGCACATGAAGACGCTCATGGGGAAATTCATTGCAGAGACATGCACTCAGGGATCCCAGTCGAAGCAGCTTGACATTCTCTAGAAGCGGGTGGAACGGTTGGAAACCCATCTGTGAACATTGATGGAAATCAAATGTTTCTAGAAGGACCACATTCACACTATGGCAAAGAAGTTTGATATTTTCTTGCATTATGTCCACCACCTTTACATTACTCTAGGCAATGGCGAGGGCCAACTAGCCAAAGTCAAACGATTTTGTGTTCACAACACCAAAAAGGAGACCTCACACCAAGACAGGGACCAGGAGCCACCAAAACTAGCGGAAACCCCTTTTGAAAAATACCCTAAACACTAATCTAGATTTTTAATGATGTTGATATGTTACTGGTGGTTGTTTCTCGACTATTGTTATGTTCCTTCTTCCATGTTTGACTATTGTTATGTTCCTTTTGTCATGTCCAGTACTATTAGCACAATAATTATTGTTAGAGTTGATCCATCGTTTGGTCTGTGTAGGAGGGTTGGTAGAAGTTATCAAGAGGCATGGTGTTATATATCTTTTTTAAATTTTGAAAATGTTGGTCAAAACATAATAACATTAGCAATGTCACGACCAAAAGTATGATGAAAACAAGGTTATATTGCATTCGACCTGGTTTTCAATCAAATAGACCAGCTGAAAAAGAATGTAATTTTGTTTTGAAAGATGAATAGAATTCCCACTGATTACTTACAAAAAAAAAATGAACACAAAGTTAATCTTGTGTGTCTTGTGCTCTTTCCTCACAAGGATCTCCAACAATCCTCTCAAGACAATCAACTCTGCCAATAGAAAATGGAACTACAATAGTGCATGATATATCTCCACGACAAAGATGCAATCTCAAAAGAAAAACCCCCAAAATACTAATATCTGATTCTTCTTCCTAATCCTACAACAATAAATCCTCTTGCAATAGTGCAAATAATATCCAATTTGCAGAAAAGAAGAACCCAGTTTCATTCTCCAAATTGTTACTTATAATTACAAATGAAATCCCTAAAAAGGAAGATTGTTGCAAACACTTTTGCTTCATGATCTTAGAGTTGGAAAAATCCCTTCTCCTCTTTTTTTTATCAAATCCAATTACCTCCAAACTACTAGGCCTCAACTCCTTGAAAAAACTCTCTACCAAATCAAATTCAAATTAAAATTATAACAAAAAAAAATAGAGAGAAAAATAATATTTCTAAAATTCTAAAAAAAAAAAAACAACAACAACAACAAATTAATGAATTCAAATCTGATTTGATAAATTAATAAAATAAAATAAAATTTTTCCTTTGCTTTCTTGTGGAAAAATATTACGAATCAAACAACCTTGGAATGAGTTAGCAACAACAAATCTTCCTGGCCAAAGAATTCTTCCAAAACAAACTCAAGAAATTAATTTTAGTTGCATGTTTATACCCCTCTCCTCTGCTAATTTTTTAGAGTATTAAATGACCAAATTTAGTCAAATAACCACTTCCAAATCCTTCTCCTCGGAAGTAGCTTTACGACGAGCCCTCATTTTCCTCAATTGGTTGAGTAAAACTCAAGATATCGCTTATCAAAGTCTAGGTTCTAAAAATATTATCTTGCTGGAAATTATAGTGTTGGGCATGTTTTAATATTTTTTGTTTGTTTTAAAATATAAAAAACATTTAAAAAATAAAAATAAAAGAAAATTTCAAATACATATTTCCAAAATTGTAATTCTTAATGAAAAGAAAAGGTTTATGGAGAGGTATGTTAAAAAAAATTGAAACGTCTAATGTTTCGGGTGAACCCTTCACCCGTCATCAAGGAAATGACGCAGAAAACATATGGGTAAAGAGAATGAAACCAATCCTTTAAATGCAATGGTGCCGAGAGAGACGTTAGGGAAGAGATGTTAGAAATGATTGAAACCAGAGAAGAATGGGACCAAAATGTTTGGGATTGATATAAAATACTAATTAATGTCTGAAAGGATGCTTAAATTATAATGAAATTGTTAAAACTACAATTAAAACAATTAAATATTAAATTAAATTAGTAATAACTAAATAATGAAACTGTTAAAACTACAATTAAAACAATTAATAACTAAATAATGAAATTGTTAAAACTACAATGAAAACCATTAATTTAATTGTAGATTTAACAATTTCATTATTTAGTCAACCAAATGAGGAAAATGAGGGCTCGTTCGAAAGCTACTTCCAAGGAGAAAGATTTGGAAGTTATTATTAATTTAATTTAATATTTTATTATTTTTAATTGTAATTTTAACAATTTCATTATAATTTAAGCATCCTTTCGGACATTAATTAGTATTTTATATCAATCCCAAACATTTTGGTCCCATTCTTCTCAGGTTTCAATAATTTCTAACGTCTCTTCCCTGCCATCTCTCTTGGCACCATTGCATTTAAATGATGGTCTCATTTTCTTTACTCATATGTTTTATGTTTCATATCACTGATTATGGGTGAAGGGTTCAACTCAAACATTGGATGTTTCGAAAGAATTTAGCACAATTCGCAAAAAAACCCTTTTCTTTTCGTCATTAATAAAAGAAATTAAATAAAATAACAAAATTATAATAAACTGCATATAATTAAGTTACATAACAAATAAAAAATTAAAGTAAAAAGGAGAGGGGTTTAAATGGTACATATGGTGGATACGTGAGGTGAAGAGAGAGTGGGTGTATGCCCTGAGTAGAATGCAGGTCCTCCACTATTCCATGTCTTTCTAGCCTACCCATTTATATATGATATGAATGCCCTCTGACACCTCACAAGGCCATGTTAGCTTAGGAATTCATATCCGATAGATTTTGTTGGTGATTCAAATGAAATCCCTAGGGATGAATCTTTGAGTTGATGTCATTTTTTTTATTATTATAATATTATTTAATGAATTAAATTGTGTTAATTTAATTAATATGATCCCGGATCCGGGTGGCAGTTATGTTAGCGCAACTCTCCATGCAAACAGTTAATACGCAGTACTGCCAGCTGCAGAGCAGCGTGGCCTCCCGGGACGTTAACTCATGCGAGCGCAGAATGGTTATTAAGGCAAGATTAGGAAGGGGATTTGCATTTATGTCCTGCGTCGATCGATGCAACATTCTTCCTGTTATAACCATGCCGATCCACAGCTCTCTCACCCAGCTATGTGCTCTGTGGCGCGGCAATCTTGCAAGGTTGACGGAAGCGGTGGGTGATGGAGTAAATTCAGGGCATTGCCGCAGGCTCACAGACATTTCTCTCAATGGTAATTTCTCCCCTGTTCTGAATTTCTGCACTCTGTATATGTTTGTTATCTTCGTGGTTGTCTTGGTCGATAGCTCGGTGGTGTTGGTCGATAGCTCGGTGGTGTTGGTCGATAGCTCGATGGTGTTGGTCGATAGCTTTGTTGAGCATCCCTCTTGCTTCACCTATCTTTGTCTTGGTGGTCATCCTGTCCATAATCCTTTAGAGACCTACCTTCGTTCTGGTATAATGGTCCATTCTGGCAAAAGGCATCATTCTGGGGGACATCGTGACAACCGTCTCCATCCTCCAGCTGGTTTTGCCCTGGAAACAGCGGCAGAACTGTTCAGTCCCTCCCCTGCCCATGAAGCTGGGCCATCTGTTAGCTCTGATCGGAAACCCAGGCCAAATAGTGCTTTTCAAACAACGCACTTCAAGTTCCAAAGTAACCTGCACATGCCCCTATTAACTGCACACATCACCCTTATGCTCTCAGAACAGGAAAACCTTGTCTCCCCCTTGACCTGCATTGCCCCTGATCCCTCTCCTGGCAGTGACAATTCCTCGGACAGTGACAGCAAGGAAAATTGGGAAAAAGAGAAAGATGAACAGGAGGCTTTTCTCAAAAATCTTCCTCCTCCGGACGACACAGTACATGTAGCTGAGGACAAAATTCATGGCGAAGCGGAACATGCCATAACTATCCCTGACAGCAACTTAAGCGGTAATGAAGGTCTTAAGGATGGCGACACTGGTCGGGATGAGAAGAAGGATAATGATCCAGCAAAAGAGAAGTAGCAACTCTTGGGACTGTCTCTTTTTGTTTTGGCTCAGGTCTCAGACTTATGGTCGATTTTTTGTGCAATTGTCCTACTGGTTTGTAGCTCCCAGATGGGATTTTGATAACTTTGTTTTAGCTGGGTTGCACTGTTTTTGTGTCTCTGGACTGGCTCAGATTTCCTTCTCGCTGACGCATGTTCCTCTCTATGTATGCTTTCTGGTATCATGCACTCTATAAATGTTTTCCTCGGCTTATGTCTGTAATGGGGCAGTTCTGGTTTGTCGAGTGTTGTAATGCCTCGCTCATATGTAAAAATATTTTTCCTTTCAGTTAATAGAAGTTAGTATTTGCAGAGAAAAAAAATATGAATTAACTAAATAATTAAAATTATATTAGATTAAAAATTAACCTAAATTAGCATTGAGGATTAGCTCAATTGGTCGAGGTCCTATCGCTAAAATCATCTCGCTATTGGGAGGTCACGGGATCAATTATCCTCGACACTTTCAGGGTTAGTCTCTGATTATAAGTCAATGGGAAGTGATCCCTTCAGATATATTTGTCTGGATATTTCTTTAGGGAAAAAAGTTAACCTAAATTAACCTAAATTAAATTCAATTAACTCTAATACTTCAATTCTAACCATTTTTCAACTACTCAATCTTAGTTAAAAAAATTAAGGATATTGGCCTCTACTTAGGATCACCCATTTACAATGAAAAAGTACAAATGAACTTACAAAATACTTATTTACAAGTATAAAATGCACATTTGTCTCCTATTACTCTGCTAGCAAAAAATTGTTGATTGTTGAAATGCACACAAATATGAGATAAGAAACGCCTAACTCTAAAAACAACAAAATAACAAAAAATATATAAGGTAGGTTACGCCAATGTTCAAGATAAAATACACATACACTCCTTGAGTTTAATATATTTAACCAAATCCCAATGTGTACACAAGTGGTAGACATTGGAGGCTCTCCCAATGATTTGAATGAAGAATATCTATGTCCCATGTAAAGAAAAGCAAACAGATTATAAACATTTAGAAGTCAGTCCCATGAGAGATTTCTCATATATTTATCACTTGTTTTTCCATAATAATTTTTCCTATTGTAGCTCCTTTCACTCTTAGTTACAGTTGTTTTGGGGTCGATATGGCCTTCAATAATAAATCTTATGGAAAACCTTGGACGTCCCTAGAGAAAGAGAACTGAATATAGATGAATGGGTTCCAAGGGAAATGAATGGGTGTGGGAGATAAAGCGTCGCGAGGTTATTCTATGTTGAAGAATGTAGCTATGGTTAGTCTTCACAATCCTTCATGTATTTATAATACTATGTAAAAACATGAAAGATAATTAAATTTTAAATTAGAAGAAATAAAATCAACAAAACCACATAGAATAAAGATCCTTGAAAATATCTCATACTCACGTAAATAACATATGTACCATCTAGCCACCCTAATTTAAGCAAGTATTTTTATAAAAGATGGAATAGGAACAGCCCTAAGGGTTAGCTCAACAAGTCGAGTCTCCATTGTTAAGTGCCTCGCCGATCGGGAGGTCACAGGGTCAATTCTCCTCAACTCCCTTGGGGTTAGGCCCTGCTAGTTTGGCCGATGAGCTTTAAAAGATTCCCTTCAAGGTTGATCTTCCCAGATTTTCCCGTGGACGTAACGGCCACCCAGTGTCTGTGAACCACATCATAAAAAAAAGATGGAGTAGGAATAAGATGTAAATAAATATACTTACTAGGAGTTATTGTCTACTATTATTTATGTGATCTTCAACACTTGAACAAATATGAGTAAAAATGTAAATGTGCAAACTTACTAGAATATAATTTACAAAGATACGTGATTTAATTTAAGATACATGTCTCTTGAGTATCTTGGGTATAAAATACACTTGAACTTTTTCATTTTATATACAAACTTATCACTCACATGTCTCTCTCTCTCTAACATTGTGATATCTACTTTCATTTTCATGGTTATTAGCTGAATTTCTAAAGTGTGATTGTTTGATTAAGATAAAAGAACTATATTATATATTCACAAGTAATTATCATAGTTCATAAATAAAATATTTGTATCAATTGTACTGAAAAATCAACATGGTATTAGATATTTGGTAAAAGAAAGAGCGCAAAGGTCACTCCTTGAAAAACCCTTGAGATCACTTTGAAGAAACCCTAGATCTATATTCAAGTTGCATCCATGGCATCTATTATTAAATTAGGTAACAAGTTAGAGGGGTCACTAACTTTAGGGCTTAGAAGACAAGAATTGACTTAATTCTTGCAAAAAAGTATCTTTTGAAATTTGTGCAAGGCAAAGTGATTAAACCTACAAATGAAGCTGGAAAGAAAAAGTACAAGAAAGATGGCATCATCACCATGAGAATTATTGTGGACTCCATCAAGGACAATATTATTCCATACATCTCAAAGCTTGACACTTCAAAGAAGATGTATGAGGTCCTAAATAAGTTATATACTTCTTTGCAATTTCTTGTGGTGGTTAGAATTTGAAGAATTTGTTTCTAGAGTTTTATCCACAACGATCATTTTCAATCGACGTTTTGAGTCCAAATCAAGACCCGTCATCAAGATGTAAATTGTTGAGAGAATGAGAGGGAAAATTAATAAATAAATATAAAATAAACAAGGAAGAATAAAAGTCGATAGGAGGTACACTTAAAAGCTAAAGCCAAAAATGAAGAGAGAATATAATAGATAAAAGGAAAATAATTTATTAATAATATATTAGAATTAATACTCTGATAATATATTAAAATAAATTAAAAAATATAAGAATTATTATAATTATATTAGAATTAATAATATATTAGAATAAAAGTATAGATAGAATATAAATTATTAATATATTAATATTATTAAGAATTTAAGTATAATATTAATACAATTATAATAGAGACGTAAATAGTCTATTAATATATTATAGATAACATATAGTGTTAGAGAAATAGATTAATGTATTTATTATTATTAATGAATTAGTACAAAATTATTAATGCATTAACAATAATAATACAATATCTTGATGTTAATTTTTCATAGGGTTATATTGTTCTTTACTTTGATCATTGCATTTCTTCATTAACACATTAAGTTCACCCCATAATGCCATAACATTATTCATCATCATATGCAACTATGTAGAAAGAACGATAACATCATTGTCAATGCAACAGAACATAAAGTAACAATAAAAGAAAAGCATTCGCACATAGAGACACCAGGATTGGTCGTATACCAGGGAAAAACCACTATGGGGAAAACCATTGCAAATTATTCTTCTTAGATTTTCATCAAATTATTTAGCAAAATAGAGTACAATGATCCATATCTTCATCTATGCAACTAACCAGCAAAACAATTACAACATCCATCAAATGAACCCAACAATGTATATGCTCAAAACTTTTATTCTAAAGACTATGATGAACTATCACTATCTGCAATCAACCATCGAACCCTACGGTAACCAAGCGAAATATTTGGAAGGCTGAGTTTTCATCTTTTAGATCACAATCACACAAAGGAGGTGTCATGTGAGGGACTATATATTTCCCATTCGCTCCCTTAAGCCTGGTATGCGGACCGACAGGGGTTAGATCTATACTATGATAACCCTAAACTCTCAGTCACATGGATGGAGAGTTGTCTGTGCGACTGGAAGGCTCCAGTCGCACAGATGAGCTTCTATGCATGTGACTATAGTCGAATCCTTCCTATTATGTGCTTGTGATTGGGGCCCAAAACCCTAAATCAAAGATGCGAGCTTCGGACCCTACAATTTCACCTCAAAATGAGCTTGATCCTCTGTGGACAAGCCTCGGACCTATGCGAGCCAAAAACAAGATAGAAGAGTGTCTCATCGTTGTGTCCAAATGAGGTAGAGGGCACTTGTGTTTACAACCTTTCAAGGTGGTCCACTTTGCTTTGGGGTCGACATTATCAAATATGCACATGTGGGCTTTTCTTCATAAGTATATATTCCTTATTTGATTTGAGTGATATTTAGGTCCATTTTGGTTCTCTTGAAAAGAGGAATTTAATGCAATAATTATCTTCAGTAGGTGAGTTGTCCATAGTGGATTTAACCACAACTACACATTTTTAACAACACTCCCTCTCTCAACTAGGGATAATTCCACCTGCATCATATCCTGTCATCATATCATATCCAATCTCAAGTATTTCATCATCTCGTATCATCATTGATCATCTCAATTCATCTCTTTCTCATATGTTGAATATTATCGAATCTAGAAGAAGAAATTTTCATTGGAGGGGAGCCTAAGCTACCACTCTCTATTCATTGGGGTACTACACAGAATCTTTGTCAACAGGATACTACCTGAAATCTCTATCACCGAGCTACTACCCAGAATCTCTGTCAGGGGCTACTACCCGAAAATATCAGTGGGGATTCATATCTACAACCCACATCATCATTGGATAGAATATCATCAAGGAGCACATCTCAACCTGGAACCAAATCGGGGAGCTACTACTCAACCCTAAATATCATGGGGGAGCTACTACTATGACCCCATATCAAGCACTAGCTGATATAGGGGAGCTACTACTCAACCTATCCTATTGCCTATTGATCTTCCCAACAATGACCCTCAATAGTCATGTGGTAGAACACCTCCATCATAATACTAGCTTGAATGAGATACCCGACTTACCAAGTGGTAAGGATCACACGCCTACAATCCTCCTCAACCCGTTGGCCAGATGAGGAGGGACAATGCCAACAAGCCCTTCTTGTAGGTATGATGCTATTTGGAGTATACTCTGCAAATACCAAGATAGGGTGAGCTACTACTCCAAACCTATGGGTAATAGATAGGGGTGATACCCTATTGTCCAGAATTCCATCAACCCCAAGAGCCCTCTATCTAAATTCTACACTCTAGGAGCTCATACAAGGGAGGAAGAGTTGGCTCAGTTTTCTCAACCAGTCTTGCTCTCTGTAGATCAAAAACATATCATCATGCTCATATATGGTAATCATCATGTCTCAATTGCAGTTGTCTCTTGTTCATACAGGCAATAAAATCAAATATCAAATTAGAACATAAATAATCATATATATCACAAAAATGATATCATAGTTCATCCTCCCTCTCAAGGAGGTGCCATCCATAAGGTTGATCTTGGCATCATTGACTCAATATATGAAGCTATCTCAATCCCATCTATATGTGGGATTCTCTACCAATCAGTTCCCACTTTGTGTCATCATAATGTATCCATGTCATATCCAGATCTTACTCGGACATCTCTTCCAAGCGACTTCTTCATATTGCCTCACATCTAGCCATGCTAGCAACATTGTACTCAACCTTGGTTGTGCTACATACCTCTCATCCAAGATATCATACTAAGTAGCATCAAATTTGTTTATCTCATCAATAACGATAATAATCACCATCAGTACATCCAAGTAGTCACATATCATAGGAGGAATGTCTCAAACCAAAAAATTGATGATCCCATGGAAATATCTCGAAGGATACTTGGTGGCAATTCTATGTGAGTGAAGTGGTTCAATCATGAACTCATTCAGGTTCTATGCACATCATATATATATATATGGAAGGATGTTCAAAACAGAACATCAATGCTTCAATCAAATGTCAGTTTCCAAGTTGAGTTGAACAAGATTTCTTCACAACTTCTTGAAATTCAATCAAAGTGTCCAATGACTTTCATTTCCACTTTCCAATACTTATTCAATAGCATCGCAATATATATTTTATTTTCCCAACTTCAGAAATTGATTAATCACTTCATGATTTAGTATTTCGAGCTTCAAAATCCATCTCCCTCTTACTTAGATCATCAGAGGCTCATTTCCTGTCAATATTATACCATCAGTATATAAAACCAAAACCAAAATCAAATTCATACCTTGGAACACTTCTAAAGTAGAGTTTTTGATCAACACATCTTCTTGGCTTCACTAGATAACTATCAATGCGGGCATATTTGGATTGGGGGCTTGCTTTACACAAAGATTTCTGCAAACATAAAAATTTACCAAAGCAATATACTTAGCCTTGTATAATCAAATCAAAGTTTAGGAGCCAGATCAAAACTAATATCAAAATCATCACAATATTGCAGTATCAGATTCTTTAAACCAAGTGACAAGTATAGCTCCAATCAAGTAATGACTTCATTTATTGTCATGCCAGCAAATCGTCACAAGAAATATCAAACCAAAATTAATCTAGTCATCCTCATGATCATAATATAGGTCAATAGATGAAAATGCGTACACCAAGAATAAGTCATGCAGGTTCCAACCATTCATGGAGATAACTTCATGCTGAATCAAAATTGTCAATACTTCAACTAATGTGCTAAGAACAAGGAGGCCAATACAAAACCATTAAGGAATACCAATATTAGCCATTGGAAGTTCATATATCATTCTCATCAAGGCAAATCATCAGTCATCAAATCAAATCATTAGTCATCAGGTCAAATCCCAAATTTGTTATCATAGAGAGACCTATAGTCCAAAACATATCTCAACATCAAGTCAAAGTTCTAAGTCATTATCAACATCATGTCAAAACTCCAAACATTTCTCATCTATATCAGTCATCCAAATCATTGTAGAATTGAGACTTCTGTGATTTGTCATAGTTGTTAAGAAGAGCTTCGGCGTAAATCACATAAGAAAGAATTTTTTCGATGCGTTTCGAACCAACTAGTGTGGTTCATCATCAGGACGAGTTGAAGAAACAGACCTGGCCTAGCAGGTTAAATAGACTGATGCAGAGACTCCAACGGCTATATAACGGCTAATTTTGACCCTAGGACCTAGCTCAACTATTTAATATTATTATTATTCTTATAATATTAAAATACAATATTTCATTTCTCGAAATTGGTAAAATTAGTTACTAAGCATAGAATATTACGCAATTTATTAATTAAATAACATTAATAAACTAATATTAATGGTTATTGTGAACTAATTATTATTTTAAATTATTTCTTTTGAGGAACTTATATTATTATTGTTATTTTAGTAATATTAAATTAATAATGTAATACTCAATTTCTAGAAATTAGTAAAAAATAAATTTTAAGTATAAAGAAAAGTAATATATTGAAATTAGTTATAATGAATAGTAATTTGGTAAAATTAGTTACTAAGCATAGAATCTTACGTAATTTATTAATTAAATAACATTAATAAACTAATATTAATGGTTATTATGAATTAATTATTATTTTAAATGATTTCTTTTGAGGAACTTATATTATTATTGTTATTTTATAAATTAATAATGTAATACTCAATTTCTAGAAATTAGTAAAAAATTAAATTTTTAGGTATAAAGAAAAGTAATATATTGAAATTAGTTATAATGAATAGTAATTTATTTGGTTCTTATAAATTTGTTATTAGAATGAGTGATTTCCTTAAAAGATGTACTTATATATTCCTAAAAAATCATGAGTATTTCCTATATTAAATCAAAAACTAAATATATACAGGAATTATATATTAATGTGATGTTAAACAAGAGTAAATACATAAAGGAACATCATAAGTCAAGAGATACTTATCTTCAATGAGAGGTGATCCTCTTCCTCTTGAACCAACCTTCAAGAGCCATCATGGTCCATTTTCAATATAACAATGTTGCCTTCAATCAACTTTATCAACAATCAGGCCTACTACAGACTATCCCATCTCAGGCTTCCTCAAATCTGTCACAAGTGCTTAAGCATCTTCACATTGACCATGATAGATTTCATATCCCATATCTTTTCCATAAACTAGGGTTTCTCTCAAACCCTAACCTCATAATATCCATCAAACTCTAATACACAAATTGCCTAAGGTTATCTTCAAACCCTAGAATTATTTTATGTCTCCTCCATCTTCTCTTGCTTCCATTAAAGGTGTATCTGTGGGGGTGATCTCTATGAATTTTTCTTAGCCAAATTTCATTCCATGTTAATTTTTCATAGGGCTATATTGTTCTTTGCTTTGATAATTTCATTTATTCATTAACACATTAAGTTCACCTAATAACGGCATAACATTATTCAGATTTACATTATTACTCACCATCGTATGCAACTATGTATAAAGAACAATATCATCATCATCATCAATCCAGTGGAACATAAAGGAACAACAGAAGAAAAGCATTCAAACATAGAGACACCAAGATTGGTTGGAGACAAAGGAAAAACCCATTATGGGGAAAACCCTTGCAAATTCTTCTTCTTATATTGTCATGAAATGATTCAGCAAAAGGGAGTACAATGATCCATATCTTCATCTATGCAACTAACCAGCAAAAAAACTACAACATCCATGAAATGAACCCAATAATGTATATGCTCAAAACTCTGATTTTGAAAATTGTGATGAACTATCATTGTCTGCAGTCAACTGCTGAACCCTGCTTTCATTGAGTGAATTCTTCGGAAGATTGATTTTTCATCTTTTAGATCTCGGTCACACGGAGGAGGTGTCATGCAAACAATTATAGCTTTCCTAGTCACTCCCTTAAGCCTAGTATGTGAGCAACCTAGGTCAGATATTGACTGCGGTAACCCTAAATCCATAGTCACATGGATGGAGAGTTGTTTGTGTGGCTAGAAGGCTCTGGTCGCATGGATGAGATTTTGTGCATGTGACTATAGTCAAATCCTTCCTGTTTTGTGCATGCGATTAGGGCCCAAAACTCTAAATCATAGATGTGAGCTTTGGACCCTACAATTTCACCTCAAAGTGAACTTGATCCTTCGCGGACGAGCCTCAGGCCTGTGCGAGCCAAAAACAAGATAGAAGAGTATCTCATCGTTGTGTCCAAATGAGGCAGGGCACTTGTGTTTACAGCCTTTCAAGGTGGTCCACTTTGCTTTGGGGTCAACCTTCTCAAATATGCACATGTGGGCTTTTCTTCATAAGTATATTTTCCCTTATTTGATTTGAGTGATCTTTAGGTCGATTTTGGTTCTCTCGAAAAGATGAATTCAATGCAATCATTATCTCCATCAGGTGAGCTTTCCAAAGTGGAATTTAATCATAGTTGTATATAAAGTAAGAAATAATTAATAAATTCTTAATATTATTAATAGTTTAAGTATAATATTAATACAATGATAATAGAGATGTAAATAATCTATTAAATATTATAGATAACATATAGTGTTAGAGAATATATTAATGTATTTTTTATTAATTAATGAAATAGTACAAAGTATTAATGCATTAATAATAATAATATACAATATCTTGATCCATTATTAAATTATGTTAATAGATTATTATTTTATTGTTTTATATATCATATACTAATAGATTCATTTATTATTATGCTAATAAATTAATATTCTAGTATGGATGTATTAGGTTAATAAATTATTAAAATGGATAAAAACCTAAAACTTAGAGGTGAGAGAGTATCAGGAGCCAACTCCTACTAACTTCGAGTCCACTGTCTTGATTGAGGTTGTTTGGATATCTTAATATCTTTAGAGCCTCTCTGAATTTTATTTTGAAGTAGTGGTATTTCTTTGCAATGATAGTAGTGGCTTCCAAGCATATGTGATCCTTAGTGTGGGGGGAATGATTTGCAAGATCAGAGGTGTGAGAGCGTTGATTTTTAATGTCAACACAATGCTCTTTTACTCTTGTTTTAAATGATCTCTCAGTTTCGCCAATGTAGATTTTTCCACTGGAGCAATTAATTTTATAGACTCCTTTAAGTTGATGTTAATCAATGTTGTTCTTAACATATTTCATTAAGCACATCTTCGATACTTACGTGATGTAACTAGCAGAATAGCTAAAATACTCAGAAAAAGGAACATTATTTCTATTTTCAAACCATTAGAAATAGTAAAACATAAAATGAAATTTGTTAAGGACAACATTGATGAACATCAACTTAAAGGAATCTATAAAATTAATTGCTCTTGTGGAAAAATCTACATTGGTGAAACCAATCAATCATTTAAAACAAGAATAAAAGAGCATTGTGTTAACATTAAATATCAACGCTCTCGCACCTTTTCTCTTGCAAAGCATTCCCTCCACACTAAGCATCACATATGCCTGGAAGACACTACTATCATTGCAAAGGAAGATCACTACTTCAAAAGAAGATTTAGAGAGGCTATGGAGATATTAAAACATCCAAACAACCTCAATTAAGATGGTAGACTAGAAGTTAATAGGAATTCGTTGTTGATATTCTCTCACCTCTAGGTTTTTATATCTTTATTCATTTTACTAATTTATTAACCTGATAATAAAATACTAAAATAATAATTTATTAAAAATAATAATAAATGAATCTATTAGTATATGATATATAAAACAAAACTAATACATATACTAATGGATCAAGATATATATTATTATTATTAATGTATTAATGCATTAACACTTTATACTGATTTATTAATAATAAAAAGTGCATTAAGTTATTTCTCTAACACTATAGTTATCTATAATATATTAATAAAATATTACATCTACATTAATAAATAAACTATTTACTACATTATTTATGTATTGATATTATACTTAAACTATTTAATAATTTAATAATTATTCCTTAATTATATTCTATCTATACGTTATATAAATATATTATTAATTCTAATTATAACTAATACTAATTATTTCTATAAATATTTTAATATATTATCAATTCATTAATTACAATATACTAATTAAATATTTTCCTTTCATTTATTATATTTGCCCCTTCATTTTTATTGTAGATTTAGGTTTACTCCTATTGGATTTTATTCCTCTTTGTTTCCTTTTTATTTATTTTATTATATATTCATTTTCCCCTCTCCCTTGTCTCAACAATGTACATACTAATGATGGGTCCTGATATGACTCTAAAAATCAATTTTAAAATGATCACTGTGGATATAACTCTGAAAATAAATAAAACATATAAATTAAATTAAATTAAATTAAATAAATAAATAAATCTTCAAGTTATATTGTCAAGAACATTGGCTAAGTCATAAGCTTGAGAAATGAGCTTTGTGATATAAGAATGACAAAGAATGATACAGGATTCATACTTTGTGAGGGTTTATCAACTAAGAGATACTCTAAAAGTTATTGATGGAATTGTATCTAATAAAGAACTTGTGACTTCAGCACTTAATGGACTACCACGTTCATGGGATTCATTTACAACAGGTATAAGCATCCAAAAGGAAGCTCCAATTTTGGAAGAACTTTGGGCAGCTTATGCTCAAGAAGAATCAAGACTTCTCTCTAGAGAAATAAATCCAAAAGAAGAATAAGGTTCTCAAACCTACGTAGCTCTTTCCATGAAATTTGGAGGAAGAAATAAGCCTGATTTTCGGAAGAAGAAAAAGGGGTTTGATAGCAGACCCAGTCCATAAAGGAAGAAAGATATGTCTCAAATTTAGTGCTTTCATTGCAAAAAATTGTGTCGCTTCAAAGTCAAATGTCCTAAAAGGTTCAATTATAGGAAGAAGAGAGGAAATCAGCATGCTACCATGGTAGAATTTTATGAGAAATCCAAGAGATCCAAAGTTGAAGGAGACAAAGATAACTTCTATTATTCCTCACTTACAAGATCCTTAGCAAATGACAACAATATATGGTTGATTTACAGTGGATCTTCAAGACATATAACAAGGGAGAGCGATCATATTACAAGTTTGATGGAAAGAAGATTGGCACAAAAGGTAGAGCTTGGAGACAACAATAGTGATGCAATCAAAGGAATTGGGACAACAATCGTTGAGCTGGAAATAGTTGAAAATGTTCACTCGAGAAATATTCTCTATGTTCCAGGTTTAAAAAAGAATTTGGTTTCAATTTCATGTTTATAATATAGAAGAGATAAAGTGGCCTTCATTGATGGGAAAGTTGTTGTGTGGGACAAGGTCTTTAGTATAAGCTTTGCTAAGGTTATTGGAATTTGTGAAGGAAGGTTGTATAGACTCATGGGGAAATATTCCAATGCTTTAGTACACAATGCCATTAACCCTAGTGATCTATATCATAGGAGACATGCACATATTTATTATAGAGCCTTGCTAGCTTTGAAGCAGATTGTTTGAGGTGTACCAAATTTGCAGACAGATCATGAACGAGTGTGTAAGGGATGTACTCTTGGAAACAATGTTAAGAAACACTTTCCAAGCAGTGAACATAGGTCCAAAGAAATTTTGAATCTAGTCCAATTTGATGTGTTTGGTCCTATGCCAATGAAATCTCTTAGAGGAGATCTATACTATGTATCCTTTATCGATGACTTCTCCCACAAAACATGGATCTATCTAATAAATTCAAAAGAAAAAGTTTTCAAAATGTTCCAATAATTCAAAGCTAAAGCGGAGAACTAGACAAGGAAGAGAATCAAGATCCTCTGTTATGTAACCTGATCACAAAATAGAAAAAGAGATATATCAATGACCTGAAAATAAGTCTCTTCAAGGGGGAAACCTCCTTTTACATCACATAAATGAACGATTCTTGGATGTTTAAAATGACAAGACCACCTTGGTATATATAGGAGTCTAAGGGGTCAAAATATAATTAGGTCCTAAATAACAATAATAATGTAAAGACATATCAATAGTGGGCTTCTATGGGACACAACAATAACAATATGGGGGCTACACTAGCATTATAGGGACCTAACATGCCCTTCTCCTTTAAAAAAGTGTTTTCCTCAATGCTTGAGTAGTTATGGATGCTTCTGAATAAAATACTCATCCTCCCATGTGGAGTCTTCAACAGGTAAGTTCTTCCACTTAATGAGATACTTTGAAATTGATCTATTCTGTAGCTATCAAATTCTTCTTTCTGTGATTGCTTCAGGCTCCAATATGATTTTTCCTTCCTCATCAAGTTCTAGAAATATACTTTGAACTAAAAGGTTGTCACCTATAACCTTCTTTAAGCATGAAATGTGGAAACTTGGTTGTACTCGCGAAGATGAAGGAAGCTCCAATTTGTATGCCATAGTACCAATCTTTTGCAACACCTTGTAAGGGCCATAGTACTTGGGTGATAAATCATTATCCTTCTTAGCTTGCTTGAGGGACATCTATTTATATGGTGTAGTCGTAAAAATATATAATCACCTACATCAAAACTTCTTTCATTGCAATGTTGATTTTCCTGTTGTTTCATTTGATTCTGTGTCAGAGTCAAGTTATCCTTTAAGACTTGGAGAACTTGTTGTTGATGCTCAATGTGATCTTCCATTGCTTGAACCTTAGAATTTCTCTTAAAGACGATGTGATGGATGGTGGACAATATCCATAAAGCGCCATAAATGGTGTCATTTTTGTTGTAGTATAGAAGGAAGTATTATACCACCATTATGGCGGGAGTAAACAATTGATCCATTGTGTTTATTTATCAAATATAAAGTAATGAAGATATATTTCCAAACATTTGTTCATTGTCTCGGTTTTGCCATAAGATTGAGGATGATAAGATGAGCTATGAGCTAATTGAGTACCAAGACAAGAAAGTAATTATGTCCAAACATTTCCAGTGAAATTGGATCTCTATCACTTACAATAATATTTGGGTTTCCATGTATCTTTTGAATTCTTTCCATAAATGTTGTAATGACTGTATTGGCTTTGAAAGGATGAGATAGTTCACAAAAGTGTGCATACTTGGTTAGTCTATCAACTACCACCATGATGACACTCTTTCCTTCATACTAGGGTAAACCTATGATAGAATCCATTAATACCTCTTTCCAACGCTGACATTGAATGGCTAATTATTGTAAAATGATTGGGGTCTTAATTGTCTCAACTTTGTTTTGTTGGCAAGCCAAACATTCTACCACAAACTTCTGAATATCATATTTTAGTCCATCCCAAAAAAAGTTCATTCTTGACCCTGTGGTGAGATTTTAAAAATCCTGAGTACCCTCCTATAGTAGAGGTGTGTAATTCAAAAAGAACCTTTTACTTAAGTTGGGAGTTCTTACATAGATATAGATGATCTTTGTACCATAGTGAATCACTTTTCCAAATAAATGAATCAGATGCACTGGGATCGTGCTGCAACTTTTGAATGAGTGTCCATATCCCTTCATCATTATTCCATTCATCCCTTGCTTCATTTATCCAATCACTTTGGATAATAGAAATGACATAGAGTAATGCTTCCACATCCTCATCCCTTCTTGAGAGTGCATAGATGAAGATATGGATCATTGTACTCTATTTTGCTAAATAATTTGATGAAAATCTAAGAAGAATAATTTGCAATGGTTTTCCCCATAGTGGTTTTTCCCTGGTATACGACCAATCCTGGTGTCTCTATGTGCGAATGCTTTTCTTTTATTGTTACTTTATGTTCTGTTGCATTGATGATGATGTTATCGTTCTTTCTACATAGTTGCATATGATGATGAATAATGTTATGGCATTATAGGGTGAACTTAATGTGTTAATGAAGAAATGCAATGATCAAAGTAAAGAACAATATAACCCTATAAAAAATTAACATCAAGATATTGTATTATTATTGTTAATGCATTAATAATTTTGTACTAATTCATTAATAATAATAAATACATTAATCTATTTCTCTAACACTATATGTTATCTATAATATATTAATAGACTATTTACGTCTCTATTATAATTGTATTAATATTATACTTAATTCTTAATAATATTAATATATTAATAATTTATATTCTATCTATACTTTTATTCTAATATATTATTAATTCTAATATAATTAATAATAATTCTTATATTTTTATAATTATTTTAATATATTATCAGAGTATTAATTCTAATATATTATTAATAAATTATTTTCCTTTTATCTATTATATTCTCTCTTCATTTTTGGCTTTAGCTTTTAAGTGTACCTCCTATCGACTTTTATTCTTCCTTGTTTATTTTATATTTATTTATTAATTTTCCCTCTCATTCTCTCAACAATTTACATCTTGATGACGGGTCTTGATTTGGACTCAAAACGTCGATTGAAAATGATCGTTGTGGATAAAACTCTAGAAACAAATTCTTCAAATTCTAACCACCACAAGAAATTGCAAAGAAGTATATAACTTATTTAGGACCTCATACATCTTCTTTGAAGTGTCAAGCTTTGAGATGTATGGAATAATATTGTCCTTGATGGAGTCCACAATAATTCTCATGGTGATGATGCCATCTTTCTTGTACTTTTTCTTTCCAGCTTCATTTGTAGGTTTAATCACTTTGCCTTGCACAAATTTCAAAAGATACTTTTTTGCAAGAATTAAAATGAGAAAGTTAAATAAATACATGAGTGATTGATTCAACATATAGGAAAAATAAGATATCTTATTTGAAAAGTTTTAGAAAAATTAATGTATTAAAAATGTGTATGAAATAAAAGAAAATTACTTTTAATTAATTTAAAAAATAACTACTAGCACACCCATAAAATAACAAGAAGAAAAAGGAAAAATGATTTCAAATTAAAATGGAGAGTGTGAAAAGATACCTAGACTTGTGTAATACTAATGAGATGATTTAATTAAAATAAAATATTGATTACATGTGCATCCATTCAAATATGAAAAGAGGAGGGGACCAAACGAACATCTAGAAGTACAAATAGGACGGGTAAGTGTACGGTAATAAATAATCATTATGTTATATTTTCAAAAGAGGATTTTTATGCATGTGAGTGACACATGGGTGGTTGAATAATAGGTAATTAGTTATTGAATAAGTTACATTTTTTAAAAGAAATGGACAAGTGGATTAACCCACAAATCCTATAAAAGAAGGTTTAATCTAGAGAACTCAGACTTTTTTTTCTCCCTAATGTTGGACGGTTCTCATAATGCAAACTATTTTGTTAGTGAATTGTTGTTTTGGTCTAGTAGAGAATGTGGTTGAGGTGGAGTTTCCTCATAAGCTTGATGACTATGCTCTCTTCTCAATTGATAATATTGTACATTCATATAACCACATTGCAACTTAAGTGTCGTTGAGGAAGGAGATTACCTATTGGGAATTAGTAGGGTGGTCAACCAATATATGTTTTGATAATTGACAAGCTGACCCAAAAATGAACATAATCTCATGAACAAAAGTTTGACAAATTGAGAATCAATTCTCTACTTTGACATGGAAATAAGAGGAAGGAGAGGAATTGAAACTAGAAGGTGAGGTGCACATCATTCATTACATCCTATGTTTCTTTGTTCTCCACCAAGAGTAGAGGAATATATCCAAGAAAAGAGACATGTGCTAGCAAGAGAAGTAATAATATGATGCATTATTTTCAAATAATATTAGATGCCTGGATAGAGAAGAAGTAGGTGTTTTGATGCATGTAGAAATATCACAAAACCCTCCAAGTGTAAATGTTCACAGGGAGTTGGAAAAAGTTAATTTATAGAATTTTGGGGCTCCACTAATGGATAATCCACTAAAGCCTAGGTAGAGGACATTGTTGGCATTATGATACATATGTTGTACTTGATGGCAACCCACTCATCTTAGATGATAAATTATAGTGCAACAAAGTTATTTTCTGGTTCCACAGGTCTCCCACACAAAAGGTGTGAACCAAAAGTTCACGCACTTTCATGCAGAGAAAAGTTCCTTTCATGCAGAAAAGTTCACGCACTTTCATGCAGAGAAAAGTTCCTTTCATGCAGAGAAAAGTTCACACACTTTCATGCAGAGAAAAGTTCCTTTCATGCAGAAAAAGTTCACGCACTTTCATGCAGAGAAAAGCGCACACACATGGGAAAACTTATGGTTGGTTCATGGTATTTAGTCCTTGGTATTTTGAACCTATGGTTTTGGGCCATGGTATCTCGTCATAAGTGTTGATCCCAAGTATTGGGTCCATGGTATTGAATTGTTATGGTTTTTGGTCCGTGGTATTGTGAAAGGCCTAAGGCTATAAAAGAGGAAGGAGATCATTTGGCAAGGCATCTTCTGAATTATTGAATATCTGATAAAGTGCTAGATCTGGAATACTATGATTGGATTATGGTGCAGATCTAGATCTTAATGAAGAAGGAACCTGAGCGCAAGGAGAAGGATAAGTTCTATTGATGGGTCAAAATCTTAAGGCTGGAATAGTGAATGAATTTATAGATCTGTACGCAGGTTCAGTGAAGCGAAGAAGCATATACACGTTGTTCTTGTAAGGGAAAGTAGTGTATACGCATTTCGGTATTGACACAGAAGCGTATGCACACAGGTTTCTGAATAGTGAAGTAGCGTACATCTCTTGGTTTATGTTCTAGCTACTTTTGTTTATTGCTACAGTGTTTTGGGTTCAGAAGTGGGGTGTGATTACTGTTATTATAAATTATAATCTGGGTACAGTCATCAGAGAAGTGTTTATTTTGATTCAATTTTGATTGGTGAAAAGGTGATTGGTTGATGCATAAATTCTTGATGTTTGATTGATGTTATTTGTGGGTCCAGTCTGAAAATTTATGAAACGTGGTCCCTGGAAGAAAGAGAAGGTTGTAGTCTTCTGCAGGTAGCAGCCTGCGTACTAGTATCTCAACTAGTACAAGAACTAAGGAGGTTGTAGCTCCCTTCCAGGAGAAGCTGGAAAATGAGAGAGGGTCGTAGCTCTCTGTAAGTAACAGCCTGCGTACTGGTAAAGGACTGCACCAGTACAGAATCATTGTAAAAGGAAGTTTCTAATTGAAAATATAGAGACATATTGCAGCATGTGGTTTTCACCCACATTGGGTTTCCACCTTATATCTTGTGTTCTTGTGTGTGATTGTCTTCTGCTCTATTTTTATGTTCCTGGTTACTGTTTATATGATCCTAATGCACATATTAATGTTCAACATCTGTAGAATATTTTAAATTATAAGTATATATGGTATACGCGGGTTTCCTTATCTGTAGTTGCATATATACGCAGTTTTCTATAACTGAAGTAGCGCATATGTTTTGGGTTTGAAAAAGAAAATAATAAACCAGATAATACTGATTCACCCCCCCTCTTAGTATTATTTCCAACAATTGGTATCAGAGCGGGTCCTTCAGAAGAAGCTTGATCGTTTGAAGGAAGAGCTATCATCATGAGCAACTACGAGAGAGAAGCATCAATCAAGCCACCAATTTTTGATGGGACCAACTTCGTCTATTGGAAGGTAAGAGTTATAGCCTATCTTCAATCTCTTGGTACAGAAGTCTGGGATATCATAGATACAGGGTACACTTTTCCATCAGCAACTCCTACAGATCTGGCTGAGAAGAAGCAATTTGAAACTAATGCAAAGGCTGTCAATACTCTATTAGGATGTCTATCTGAATCACAATTCATCAAGGTTATGCAGTATAAAACCGCAAAAGAAATATGGGACAAGATCGTTCTGAGCTATGAAGGAGTTGAATAGGTAAAAAGAGAAAAACTTCAAACCCTCAGAATTCAATATGAAAATCTCAGAATGTACAATGATGAAAGTGTGACTAACTATTTCCTACGCATAGATGAGATTGTTAATTGTATGAAAAATTTGGGTGAAGAAATAAAAGAGGTTGTTGTGGTTGAAAAGGTTCTGAGATCTTTGTCTTCTAATTTTTAATCAAAAGTTTCTGCAATAGAAGAAAAGGAGAATCTACAGAAAATTACCATGTCGCAACTACACAGAATTCTAACCGCTTATGAAATGAGGAAAGGGGGACCATTAGACAGAAGAGAAGCTGCATTCAAGGCCTCGGGAAAAGGAGATTCTTATGACTCGGGACATATGTCAGAAGAAGAGGAAGAATCAAATTTTGTCAAGAACCTTCAATGGGGTGCTGGAAGATTCAGAGGTAAGTTACCTTCAATAGCTGAAGAGTCGATCACTATGTGCCAAATGTCCCATAAAGGTAAGGACCTGTTAGGTGGAACAAAGATAACAGTTAAATAAGAAAAGCTATTACATCATGAACATAGTGATGATTTTCAAATAGTGATTGAGTGAAACAAGGTAATAATTATAGACTTTTTAATGGCTTTTGAAGATGATGATTTCATGGATGTATAGATGAAGAGATTTCTAACTTCAAAAATTTGTTTAGAAGAGAAACAATTATGATTATGATACTCTGCAATTCCAATTGGCTGAAAGTGAAAAACATCATGAAAAGTTAGAATGTGAAATAGTGGGACTTATAAAAGAGATTGAGAAAACTAAAGCTCTTAATCTTAGATTTGTTAAAGCATCTGAAATGTTAGATGAGATTATCAAAGTACAGCGTTCTCCACTGATCAAGACAGGTCTGGGATATAATGAAGAATCATCTCAAGCACAGAAGCCATCCACCTCCAAAAGTTATGTTGATGCAGCAAGGAGAAGTGAACAAATTGACAATCAACAGCAAAGGCACAACGCTACTCACTAGGTAAATCAGGGACATTTTTCTTCAAGAATGAACAGAGATCACCAAGTAAATCAGGGGCAATCTACTTCAAGGATAAACAGAAGCTACAACAGACCACAGGTAAATCATTCTCAATTTTCCTCAAGAATGAATATCAATGGAAACTACAATTGTTCGGTCTGCAAGGTTGATAATCACAGGAATTTCTTCAATGGCCAATGTTTCTCTTGTCACAACTTTGGACACAAAGCAACTCAGTGCGTTGCCTACAAAACTATCATGACTAGAGAAACTCAAAAACGGAGGAGTATGACTGGGATCATGAAAAGGACCTACAATAACTTTTCTTCTCTTGAAAATGAAATAGAATGTTCTATTTGTAATAATTTTGGTCATGAAGATTCTGAATGCAGGAGCAGGTTTCGGCAAACAATTCAGAAGGAGCAAGCCTCAAATATCAAAACATGGAGAATGAAAGAAGCACAACCAGAAAGATGTGGTATAGCCTTATATGCAGAAGGGCGGGAAAATCAATGGTACATCGACAGTGGATGTTCAAAACATATGACAGGTGATAAAGAAAAACTTCAGTCATATAGTACCTTGGAGAAGGAGAAGAAGGTCTCATTTGGAAATGACACCCCTGCTCTCATAAAAGGTAAAGGTTCTTTCTTTTAAAAGATAAGGTCAAAGCAGGAAATTTTATGTATGTTGATGGCTTAAAGCATAATCTATTGAGTGTCAGTCAGATGTGCGATCAAGGAACAGAGGTAATATTTCAATCAAATGGATGTAGTGTTCG
>APFE031171062.1:174062-228363 GCA_000404065.3 Pinus taeda | reverse complement strand
GAAATTACAGAGATATATCATGTTGCATTTCTTCCTCTTCTTCATGAGTCATGCTAGAGCTTTCAGGTCGCCTACTAGGTGTTTCCATTTTCTTTTTTTGAGGCATAAATTACTGATAATAGTGCTTCACTATGCCCTTTGAATTCATTCAAAATAAATTTTCAAACCAAGCTTAAGCAAACATTTAAAAAATATACACACATTTTTTCACTTTGTAGGAGCTCGATATTGCCTCTGATGTATCTCTGTAATTTCAGATCATCCAATTCTAAAATTGAGGCTTGTGGTAGCCCTCTATGTCCTCTTTCCAATGCCACCAGTCAGACACCAATTGGATTCTCCAATCAAGAGTTATGCCAAATCTCCCAAAGTGACCTGATTATAGACTAATTCAATAGAGCGAACTTGTACGACGTTCCATGAGTCATTGTTTCGACCTCTGGCTCTGAAAAATATATAGAAGAAACTACAGTCCGTCCTCTTTCTACACCTTTTTACAAAATTTCATTCCAATGCTCAGAGAAATAGTTGTGACGCTTCTCCCCAGGTCACATGTTTGGAATGTAATTCAGGAGTCTGCAAAAATACCAACTTCCTCATATCATATCTATGCAATTATAGCGCAAAATGCTTTGAAATTCGGACCCGAGATTTAGCGCGATGTCTTCTCAAATGGGTTTTGCTTTTAACTTCTGAAACATCGCAGAGAAAAGTTATAGTGAAAATGCCACGATGACCTGTTTGGAGCAGCAAAACCCTAGAATAAATTGCTCTGATACCAAATGTTATGAAACCAGCTCAAGAAAAGATAGAAAAGATGGATCAACGCCTTGTAATTCAGCCTCTTCAAGGGGGCAACCTCCTTTACATTACATAAATGAACAATTCTTGGATGATGCAAATGAAAGGACCTCCTTTCTATATATAGGAGTCTAAGGGGTCATAACATAATCAGAGCCTACATAACAATAATAATGTAAGGGCACAATAATAACAATAGTGGGCTTCTATGGGGCACAATATTAACAATATGGGCACAATAGGAGCACAACAATATTAATAAGGGGTACAACTACAATAGTAATGGGGTAATCACTAGTATTATGGGGACCCAACATAGCACCTCACAGGAAATGGCCACCAATTTTATTTTTTGCAATATGAATCCTCCCATACTATCATTGAGGTAGTGTATGGTGTTTCATTCTTTTTCTTATCAGCCACAAATACTATCTCACCTATCTTTTTTAATACTTTCTTTGAGGACGAGTGGTAGTTCAAACCCTAATTATAGACCTCTTTGGTGCTAAAATTTTGCATAAAATACCAAGGTATGGACACCATAAATTTTTAAGAATGTATCCATTATCATTTTATTATTATAATTCATATACATTTTTCAAGCAGCTTCACTAGGGAGTTCCAATATAGCAATATTTCACTAGTGTTTTGGCTAGAATTGAGTGTTTTCCTAAGGAGGAAACTAATGGGGACTTCCTCAAAGAGGTGTTATGTGTAAATAAATAAATTTATGTGTCAAGGGATGTTCTATTTTCTTTGACAATGTATCTTATGATAACTAAAAGGTCACTCAAATTCTCCTAGATTCTATAGGTGGCGATTCCAAGACTTTGATTATTGTTAACATGAGTCCCAGCCATGCATAAGTAAAATAGACAATATCATCTCTTAATTTTGTTGCAAGAGCTCAAAATGTTGAACTAAGTCTCCAAAATCATAATACGATAAAGAAGTGGAGATATGTGGCACATGCCACCACGAGGAGATACGAAAAGGAAAAGGAAATTTCAGAGAAAAAGGTGAGGTTGGCAATCTTGTGACAGATAAGTTATATAATTAATTGTGTTTGCAAGGCTGCTGGTACTTAGTAGAGTTGTCCATATGGTCATATTTCCTTAATATCATGTATTTATGAAAATTATAAAGCCATTTAATTTAAATGAGCGTATGTCGTTGTTGCTAAGTGATCTAAATTAGTGAGGGATGCATGATGTCTAGTGTTTGATGAGATGTATGTGACTATAAGGTGACATATTTGAATTTCAAGTGATGACTAGTTAATTTATCTATTGAGTGAGTTTGCACAAGGTATGTCATTGGATAAGTGATTTCTTTCATTTTCATTAAATTTGAAAGCCCTATAAAAGCTGTGAGAGAGAGTCCTTATTTAGGAGCTTGGTTGGGTGGTCATGGTGATGAAAAGGTTTATTTAGCAATGTAATTAGACCTTGGTGCTAATCATTTGAATGATACAACCTTGTCAAACGTAGATGAAGCTCTCTAATTAAGTATTCAAGTCATTGATTCCATGATGTCAATGTTTGGTTATAGTAAGAGTCATATATTAGTCATGTGCACTACACAACTTTGTACTCTATTGGTCAAGTCCATGGTCAAGAGTCAACCTTCTGGTCTATGAGGTATCACTTTCAGCCAAGATATCTTCATTGCAGGATGTTGATGATGATGATGCTTAGGGGGAGCATGTCCAATATTTTGTTGTTGATCATATCTGGATGTTGTTAAGGGTGTGTGGATGCACATGGATTCATTAGTGGAGCAATATCATACCACGTGGGTTCATATTGGGGGATATATAACTAGGGGAAAAACGACATAATATATTGGGTGATATATAGGGGGTAAATGATTTTTATATTGGCAGGTACAAAAAATGGAGCTCAAAGGTAATGAAAAAATATAAAGGGGTGTAAAAAATGTTAATGAAAAATTGGATACCTACAATATCTAGTGAAAGTAGGGTTTTGCTAAATTGGGAAGGTGTATTGGTTTCATATTGGTAGGGGGTCAAATAATGTGATTTTCAGAGGTATTTTCCAATATGTAGTCAAATTAAGGGTATTGTTTAATATGCCACGAATGCACGTGATATGTCATAGGTTAATTAAGTGAAGCCTCCATGCATGGATGGTGGCTATGTTTTTCTTTGTCCTTCTCTTCATGTATGTGTTGACACTATGCCTTTGGTGAGGTCAATGTGCATTGGTCAGATGTTGCTGCTACTTAGAGATTGTTGTTGTTGATGGTCATCAGTATGTTTCTATTGATTTGATTGGAGAGCGATGTCGATAGAGATGGAGTTGGTTAAGTCTATTGTTACTGAGTTGAGTGATGTTGTTGTTGTTGGTGCTTATGATGTGTTGTTTCTCATTTTTTTGGAGATAGCGTTGATACCCACACTATACTATTGCAGATGAATACAATTTTCTTCTTCATTATGTTCATGATCATCTTTTCTTTGTAATTTATTACTGTCATTACTTCTTTTAATCAACTCATAGAGGAGAGAGACAATTTTCTTCTTGGATATTGTTATGGTAATATTAGACTACTGTCAAGGGGGAGGTATTGATTATTCAATTATGATGTCATTGATGAGTTTAATCCTTTTCCATTGATGTCAAATGGGGAGTGGTTACAAAGATCAGTTTCAAAGTTTGACATCAGTTGGATGGTTTAAGAGGGGTTGACATCAATGCCAAAAGGGGAGATTATTAGCATTAATGATGCATTTGTTGGTGAATTTGTTGGATGACATGTTGTTGGTTGGCATTGATGTCAAACTGGTAGCATGTTATGCTATTTACCTGTGAGAAATTCAAGAATGTAAAATATGCGAAGAAATACAACCCAGAACACAAAATAAAATGAGAAAAACAACAAGTATTTTATTATTCAGGGATAAAAGCAATGTTCACTTGCCTCTTCGAGGGGGCAACCTCTAGCAGAGCAGAGCTCGATTAAAAAATAAGACTCGATGATCTTTCCCTTATATCTACGACTACTTATAGCGAAATTAACTTCAACAACCTAACGACTAGTGGTCCCTTGCATAACATGGGTTAACCACTTTATTTATTAATTAAGGCCTATTGCAACTAATTGTGGTCCCTTTCTTAAATGTGTATCAACCACTTAAAATTATTAATACGAGCTTTATTGATTCTTTAACTAACTATAACTATGAATCAACCCTATTACATAGATAAAGGGGTTAGGGTTGGACCCTAATATGCCCTCCCCAATGAAAATAAGCCTTGTCCCCAAGGCTGAAGCTACAAAAACTGCTGAAGAATAGTGGCTAGTTCCTAGGTCACATCTTCTGGAGAGTTTTCTTTCCACTTGAAGAGGACTTCCTTGATTATGCTGCCATGCATATTTCATTCTCATGTATTGAGGACTTGTTCAGGTTGGAGCCAGAGTGAGCCTTCTTCCTCCAATTTAGGTAGACTGGTTTGAATTATGCAATTGTTCCCCACCACTTTGTTGAGGAATGATACATGGAAGATTGGATGGATTTTTGAAGTTGGTGGCAAGGCCAGCTTGTAACTACTTCTCCAATGCACTGAAGTATTTGATAAGGTCCGTAGAATTTTGGAGCTAATTTCTTGCAGCCCTTTTCTTTGACCGATGTCTTCTTATATGGTTGCAGTCGTAGGACTACTTGATCCCCTTCTTGAAATGTGTGCTCTGAACGATGTTGGTCTTCATGTTGCTTCATTCGATTTTGAGCTTGATAGAGATTATCTTTGAGACGAGCTAGCATGGAAGAACGATTCTGTAGGATTTTATCAATTGCTTGCACCTTAGAGCATCCAGGGAGATAAGAAATAGGTGAAGGTGGGAGTTGGCCATACACTGCTTCATATGGAGTCATCTTGGTCGCTTCATGATAGTTAGTATTATACCACCATTCAGTTATAGGTAGCTCTGCTGCACCCATTGATGTTTCTTTTCTGAAGTGAAGCACCTTAGGTATGTCTCCAAACATTTGTTGACTACTTCAGTTTGACCATCAATTTGGGGATGATAGGAAGTACTTAGTTGGAGTTGGGTGCCCAAACGTCTTCTACAATGAGCTTGTTGAGGGCCCGAAAGTCTGGACACATGCGTCATTCCCCATATTTCTTGATCACCATGACCACTCGTGTTGAATAAGGACTAATGCTAGGATGAATAACACTGGCTTCAAGGAGTTCCTTAATGATTTTTTCAATTTCATTCTTTTGGGCGAAAGGATATCAATGTGGGTGCACATTCGGCGGTTGTGCCTATGGGACCAAAGTGATTCTATGATCATGTTCCCCTCTAGAGGGTGGAAGCTCTTTAGGTTTGTCAAATACCTGTTGGTGGTTGTTTAAGACCTATTGCATCTCAGAATGAATATAAAGAGTAGTGGGTTCTATGGCCTTGATGGCATTAAACAGGGTGATAACTCCATGATGGCCATTTTTCAACAACTTTTCCATTCAATGTGAGGTGATGATAGAAGGAGCACCTACCTGGAGTCCACAGAGTGTATCCATGCAGTCATTTTGCTTAAAGATCATATATAACTCCTAGAAATCCATTGTGATTGGGCCTAGTGTGAAAAGCCATTCAGAACCCAAGACAATGTCACAGCCACCCATCTTAATAAAAAACATGTGGGTCTTTAGGTGGTAGTCTCTCATCTAAATTTTAATATTTTCGCAACGGCCTTCAAATTTCATTGTCCCCCCATCAACAATAAGGACCTGGAAATTAGAGGCTGCCTTACAAAATAATAAATAGCTTCGACAACTTGCTAATGGATAAAATTATGAGTGTTTCCACTATCAATCAGTACTACTACAAGGTGATGTTTAATAAAGCCTCTAATTTTGAGAGTTTGGGGCACATAAATGTCCGCTAAAGCATGTAGTGAGATAACTAGTTCCTCTAGCATAGCTGTGAGCTCATTGTTCTACTAGGTTTTCTCAACTTCTTCCTTTGGTCCCCCAAGGGGTGGGGCTTCCTCCAATGAGCTGTGATTAGTAACATCAATTTGAAAGAATTTTGGTTCCTTGCATTTATGCCCCGGAGAGTATTTTTCATCACAGTAGTAGCACAATCCTTGTTTTCTTCTTTCACCCATTTCTGTAGGGGACAACTTTTGAACCTAAGTGTTTGGGTAGGGCCATGAGCCTGGGTGGGGCATCCCTTGGCTATGAAATTTGGATGAGTAGACCGGGTAGCTAAAGAACGTTCCGCTTTGACAACCTTTGTGCAAGCGTGTATCCATGTAGGTGGGTGGTGCATCCAGGCATGTGCTTGGATAGCTTCTTTGAGACCTCTTATAAAACATTCCAAGTAGAATTCATCTCCTAGACCTTCTGTTTGGATGGCCAATGTCTCGAAGGCTGCAATGTAGTCTTTTACTGTCCTTTTCTATCAATGCTTAGTAAGACAACCCAAAAATAGATTCTCTATCAAAGTGGTCACAAAGGGATTTTGAGAACACCTGCCAAGTTATGATTCCTGGGATAGCATTTTCAATGTCATTGCCACCATTGCCATCTCTCTTGGTCCAAGTAAAGGGCTCCCACATGTAGTTTAGTTTGATCATCGTGGATATCATTCAGAATGAAATAGTGTTCCATTTATGCTACCTATATTGCCGAATAGAGCCATCAAATTTATACATGTCCATATTGGGTTGCCGAGGGTGGGAATGTTGGTGATTTCCATGGAAGTGGATATGATGGCTAGATTCTCCTTCAAGTCTGCATTAATACCATGTGCCTCCAGATGTAATCCCGACGTGCTCATATTGAATTGTGCCATGAATTTCTACATATGTTCCTGGAAAGAATCCAACTTTTTTTCAAGGTGCTTGATCTTCTTGTTGGCCATGACTTGAGCTCTAGTTTATACCATAAATAGATCTCGGTCACTGGATGTCACTTTGAAAAAATTTGGGACTAATTGAAAATTGAAGCTAACAAGTGAATGGTACCACTGCGATCAACTCGTCATCTTGAATCTTATGGGCTAGTCTCTTGTAAGTGTACCAGGAAGGCCTTTGATTTTTCTTTTTTATTTCTTTTTTACTCTGAATGGAGTTTTAGTCCCTGTCGATTAATATTGTAGTGTCAAAATTCCAAAAAAACTTGATCTTTCCCAATGTCCTACGAAAATCGAGCCCAAACTATAGGAGCCACAAGCTTCACTACGCAGACGGTTAGATCTTCCTATGAAACCCCAACGACTGAATGTGAGTTGGACTGTGGCAGCTACAGAACCCCGACTGCTAGATCTAAATGGTACTGTGGTAGTACAACCTCAATTGGTGGGTATGATTGTTGCGGTAGCAACAAAACCTCAACTGCTAGATCTAAATCGTACTGCATAGGTAGAACCCCAACTGGTGCATCTGATCTGGCAAATAATATAATGGGTGATCTTTAGAGAGTCAAGGGAACTATGGTCTCAAAGGAGTGTCAGGTGCTACAGATTGCAATATAGATAAGCGTCCCACAATAGTACTCAAACTCGTATTTCTTGGCACTAACCAAGGAGGATCAACCGTAACCTTAACTGTACTACGCGACTACCCAATAGTACATGCGAGTAATCTCCCTAAGTGTTGTTCTTAGCGTGTTGTAGTAGCAAGACGCCCGACAACTTATTTAAGGCAAGGTTTTAGGTGAGCCTAGGGGGTTTCTGCTATACCTAAAGGGTATGTGGAAGGCAGTCCGTGTGCGATTCTGTCTAATGTACTACTACTCGAAGGGGTATCCTAAGCAGTTACAAGGGAGTCCAACAAGCGTGACCACCTATTGTATTTCTTGCATGCATGCCTCCCCAAATCAGCAAGTTTATGTGCTCGATGGTAGATCCCATGGTTTAAAGATGTTGGAATGCGTCTCTAGCCTAAAAACAATTATGCCAAAAATGGAGGTACCACCAGCCCTAGAAAGTGCTTTGATACCAATTTTTATGCTCTTGACCTACGAGAAATTCCAGAATGCCAAATATGTGAAGAAATACAACCTACAACATAGAATAAAATGAGAAAAACAACAAGTATTTTATTATTCAGAGATAAAAGTGATGTTCACTTGCCTCTTCAAGGGGGAAACATCTAGCAGAGCAGAGCTTGATTACAAAATAAGGGTCGATGATCTTTCCATTCTATCTACGACTGTTAATAGCTAAATGACCTTCAAAAACCTAATGACTAGTGGTCCTTTACATAAAATAGGCTAACCACTTTATTTATTAATTATGGCCCATTGCAACTAACTGTGGTCCCTTTCTTAAATGTGGGTCAATCACTTAATATTATGAATACGAGATTTAATGACTCTTTAACTAACTATAACTGTGACTTGACCCTATTACATAAATAAAGGGGTTAGGGTTGCACCCTAACATAGCGTGATTGTAACATGAGATGCAACTGACTATATGTGGATGCATATGCTTGGCTTGGTACAGGTGGCTTAAGTGTGTATATATGTGATAGATGGTTACAGGTGCTTAGTACAAGCACTATATTGTATTTGGTGTATGTGGATCTATGGAAGATGTTTGTGTTGTAGGTGGAAACTTGGTTTATGTTAGATGTTATGGTGTTTTTCTATGAGAAATGCTTGGGTTTTTAGTTGTAGGGTATGTCACTGATGCTCTGATAGTTGTGTAGGTGTTGGGAGAGTTGTGTATCCGATTGGTAGAGGTTTGAGTTGAGTATTTTTTTTGTTTTCCCCAATACTCTGCTACAACAACATGGATCCAGTCTTATGTGTGCAATTGTAGGCCTCTAACCATACATATGCAGTCTTATGAGTTTAGTTCCAACTGATTTTTCCATGTTTTGTGCTTGTGGTTGCAGGTTCAATTATGAGTAAGACATTACCTTGGTATTGAGCACGGGTACAACAATACTTTGGTATTTTTTCTTGGTATTGGCTTAGAGAGTACCATGGTACAAGTTTCGTGGGTATTGGCATAACCATGGTATTTTTTTGTGGTATTCATTTGGCGATTACCATGGTACATTTGTCTTTAGTATTGCATAGCCATGGTAATTTCCCATGGTATTGGTTTGGATATTATTGAGGATAATTTGGCATATACTTGTGTGAGAATGTGGTGTTGATTGATTGTTGGTGTGAGAGTAAGAGTGTGATATAGTGTTCTATCTAGAATATTCCATATTGAATATCTATATCTGGGTGGAGTTGGGTGCTTTATCATATTTTATTTTTAGATAAGAGTGGATGTTGGGTTGCTCATGTTGGGCAGATTTAAGAACCTAGTCTAAAGCATTTTGAAACGTGGTTCACATGGTGTTGTTGAAGGTGTTGAGGCTTCATAACAGACAGTGTGTAGATAAGGTGTGGGCCTTCTAGTAGATAAATCAGTACGGGAAGAATGTTTCTCTATATTCTAGTAGAATTGCGCAAGGCTTGTTAGTTGTAGTGGCTTCTAGCGAATGGTTGTTCATATTCATTGGATAAGAATCTTTTTAACTGATGTTGCTAGCATATTTTCATAGTAATCATGTCTTATATCTAGTGGGTGATAACCACTCTATGTAAAAACTTTCAGCACATAATAGAAGATTTGAGCAACAACAATAATGGGTGGTTTTTTTTTTTTTCCTTAGAGGAGGTTTTCCACTAGATACATTAGTCTCATTTTGTGCACATGTTTTAATGAAATTCATGGTGTTTTTATATTTTGATTATATGTTATTTTCATGAGTTAGCTAATGGATTATTAATTATTGTATGTTTTGATAAAAATATTTAAAAAGGTAAATATACCTTATCACTGTTTATTCATGCCCCCACTCCCCTCTCAATAGTGAGCTCATTTCTGACACAAAGGCTGAATTTATTTAAAGATAATCATAAATAACTCTTCCCTATATTCTTTTTGTGCATGTTTTAAACAAGTTTGTATATTATTTATTGATTTCACATCTTTTCTACTTTTGTAGGTAACCCTTTTACATATCAATAAAGGATACTTCTTTTCCTTCAATATTTCCAAGCTCTTGAGTTACCTCTATAGTTCGCTAAATGGTCAGCTACACTTTCCCAGGTTGGATTTTCCAAACCCTTGGTCTTTCTTTTTGCCTGGGTGTGGTTATAGTACTCGAAGATGAATCTCCAGAATCTTTGAATTATGATGGGCTTGTGATTCAATTTTCTTTTATTTCTTTGTGATGTATATATTCCTTCCTAGATAAAAGGATTTTATCAAACGTTGTAAGCCTCTTGTAATTATAATTCTAGTTTAATTTTTTCTAGACATAATGCTCAAATTATGTATGCTTTTTATTGATTATAAAGACTCTTTGAGGTTATAAATGCCTCACACAAAGAATTGTTTTTAATATACATTATATAAAGAACTAGTAATGACTTTTAGTCATTTGATCTCTATTTTTACTTTGGAAATTATGTTTCAAATCAAATATTTTACTTAAATTATACTCATAGTCTTCTTTGTGCTAATTTTTCATATTTCCCATTTGGTTAAATACTTACCACTAGTTAACTTGTTCTATTTATCTTTTAATTAAAATTGTTTATGCAACAATCATGTAACCATAAAGATAATATTCTCTGTCTTTACATATAGTTTCTAGAAATCTAGATTTTCATTACATATTGACCTATATTTCAAAATTATATACTATAAAATATGATTAATTTCCTATTTTGAATGTTGTCATTTCCAATTGAGTTCATGAATGAAACTGTTCTTTATATGTTCTTTGTTTACATAAAAAGAACCTTACAATACCTCTATTGTTAATTTTTTCCTCTTCAAGAATACCTTGCATGCATTTAGAATTGTATTGTATAGTCTATATATACATATTATTGTAACGAATATGTATTTATAAACACACAACCTATTTGCTCTACAATCCTTCTATTATACTTATAGAAAAATATTTTATGCATGGTTGGTGCTTAGTTTAACACACACACACACACACATATATCATGCAGATACATATATAAATTCCTGTAGTAACAATAGTTTTCCAATATTACGAACTCATTCATTATTCATACTATAATTTTAACAAAATAAAAGAAATCTATTATAAATTTTTGTTATGTTCGATGTACTGTCTAAATTCTGTCTTTTACAACTCAATGTATAGAAATAGTAAATATAAAAAATAAAACATAGTGATTTCTTCCTTTTTACTTTTAGAGAAATAAACACAATAGTAGTAGGTGAAAATATCCACTTGAAATTAACATTCTGGAAAATTAATAATGAAGTAATTTTCTCTTCCTAGCCTTGATACTTACTCTTGAAAATATCCCCCCTGAACACAGGTTTGGAACTATTTTTATCTTTTTCACATCCTTGTTTCTCTTCAATCTCTCTTTTTTCTCATACTATGAGGCAAAAGTGAGCAAACAAAAATATGTTTATCCATTATCCATATACAACTTATTTAGTGGTTGATAACTACCTCCACATCACCAATATGTGGTAGGTAGTTAGTAGCTCATTAATGAGCTTCTATTTCTCACCCCCAAAGGCAACATCCTACCTTTTAGGGAAACAATTAATTGGCCAGTCCATAATATTTCAATAAATCTAATCATCTAGATTAGATGCCTACAACTTATTGATGGGTAATTAGTATTCACCAATAATTTTCCTACATCCTCTCTTTCATTTTTCCAAACTTCTTTATTTATGAAAACAAAACATCATAATTACAGATTTATAATCAGTCATTACTAGTGATAAAGTAATGATAATTAAATTATTCATAGGTACTTCATAATTAAACAATTCAAAAATGAAAACACATATATACAACATTTACATTAAACCCTCAACTAATGGAATATGACATTGCCTCGATGTCTGATTAGATTTTTTTGGAATTCATTCCATATTGTTAAAATAGAGAGGGTCACGCTTCTTTTAAAAGCTTCCTCCAACTCCCAAGTCACCTCTTTCAGTTTGAAATTGTGGAGTACCAAAGAAGGTATTTTGATGATTATTTCAGTATCTTTTCATTAGGACTTACAAGCCTTTTTGCATCATGAACTTAGAAAATGATAAAGAATTATAACAAAACATGTGAGATTAATATGCAAGACGCTGACAATTGTCGTTTCCGTGTGCAGGAGGGAGGAGAAATGAAAAGTTGTCGTTATAAAGGAAAAGACAAAGATGGGTTAACTATTGTCCCTTCGACGGGAGACCGCATGCAAACCAGATCAAAATGGATCAGCCCGGGAAAGGAAGTAGAGATATCAGCTCGGTGCAGAAAAGAAAAGAAATGACTCAGGGTTAACGGTTCTGCGAATCCCTCAGGATCCTTGATCCTGAGGGATCGTTGTTTTATCTATTTCTGCATTTAGATATCTCCGTCATCACCTTTATATAAGGGGAAACGCTGTTAGCTAAGGGGGGATGCCTTTATGTAATTTCTTTTAAAGATCAAAACTTTGATCATCGTGTCCTGTTAAGAACTGCTCTACTGTAATTTTACTTGATGCATTAATACAAACTTGGTTACTCTTTTATCTTTGAGCCTGGAATAACTTCAAGCGGTGTACCCCGAGAGGCTAAGGGCCCGGCCCTAAAGGACACTTGCTCTTGTACCATTACGCGTGGTTTTTGTGTGGTTTTCTTATCGACATGATCTAGTAATATGACGTGTTTCATAAAGTTTATATCACATGATTTGTTGTGTTTAATCCATTAAGGTTTCTGAAAACAAAAGTATTGTATTGACGCTACATCATATTACTATTCTTTTAGGTGTTGATATAATATGGTTAGTTTCTACAGGATATGGTTGTTGTTCCATTACAGAATTTTTGTGATTATGCAATTGTTCCTTAATATTACAGAATTCATCTTGGAAGCTTTGTTCTCTGTGATTATTGGATTCTTGAATACTACTGTTCTATCTTGAAATGCAATTGTATTCTTTCTAATCAAAGTGATAACTGAATCAGATTACTATTTGAGCATGTTGTGTCTATATGGTTTTCAGTGTTGTTCCATCATGTATCAGTAAGCAGTGTTGTTCCATTTGTGTGTACATCTTTAAGAGTGAAGGATTGATGTTTGGCTATGACTAATGCAAGTGATTTGATAGATTTACGGCTTGTTAGACTTAGTTGCTTCTCTATTCCTTGATTGTTGTTCCATTTCAGACTTGCTGTTCTATTTCAGACTTGCTGTTCCATTTCAGCCTTGCTGTTCCATTTCAGATTTGTTGTTCCATTTTAGATTTGTTGTTCCATTTTAGAATTGCCATTCTATTTCAAGGTTGTTGTTCCATTTCATTTCTGCTCGATTTCCTTGCCATTCCATTTCTTATATGCAGTTCCATTTCTTGTTATTGGTGTGAAGGATGATCTCAGGCAGTAGTGAGCATCGACATTTTCTATCCGGCTCCTAGACCTTTGATCTATTCTCTGATTTCTTTTCCATCAGTTTCTAAAGGGATGGGTTATCGCTACCGAACCCTTGACTGATAAATTGCTTAATGTTCTGAACATGTGATTTAGTCTTTTGAAGTAGTTAAGTTATAGACATGCATCCATTTACTCTTGTATTTTCAAACACTGTGCTATGAGCATTACTCTAGCAAATGATAAGCCTCAGACTGAGACACTCTTTGAAATAGTAAAACGTTCCCGGATTGACATATTAATGTGAGGTAACTAGAGGTGAAAGAGACCCTTTTTATAGCTCCACATTTTGGCACCGTTGTCGGGGAAAGAGTGTAGCCATTTTTTCTTTTTCTCAGGGTAGTGTACGAACCTACTAGGGAAGAATTGGGTTTTGAAAACTGAAGGTAAGAACCTACGTGTGGAGCATGTAAAAGCCCTGCTCCTTTGCTTGCTTTCCTGCAGATTTGCTGCTCTTTGTTTAAGTAGGATTTAGTAGTTAATTTGAGTGCATGACTAAGCAGAAAAAGCCAGAAAAAAATTCCAAACCTCTACCAAAGCCAGAAAAAGCTAAGGGGCTGGTGACCCTTGGCTGATCAATCTTCATAGACGAAATCTACAAGAAAGCAGAATCTCAACCCTCAGTAGGACCCATGAAAGTTATTTCTAAACAACTTACTAACTCCCTTCAGGCCACAAGTTCACCATCTTTAGCCTTTGCTGAGGTGCATAGTCAAACTGAAGAGCAGGACTTTCAAGAAATTGAAAATTCTACTCCAGAGCTATTGTAGGAAGGGAATTTCAGTAATCTTTGTGAAGGAGGAGGAGAGATAGGGGAAACCGAGGAACCGATATCTCCTCTTAGGACAACTCAGCCATTGAACAACCCAGACAAAGGAAGTGCTGCAAAAATCACCGTTGAAGAAACCCAATCTCCTCAGTGAATAGTCCCAGATAGAGAAAGTGCTATTAAAACTATTCCTGTCAAAGCCATTCCCTCTCAACCTAGGAATACCCTCCTAGATATCCTAGAAGGTTATTGGCATATATTTGACCCAATGGCTCAAAACCAGCCAAACACCCAAACCTCTACATTACAATACCCCATAGTGGATTCTGCAGCAAATGCCCCCATGAAAGTAATCCTTCTTCAACATATCCCTACATTCCACGGGCTTACATCAGAAGACCCGGATGCATTTTTATTTGAATTTGATGTACTATGCAAGGGATATGATTACACCACTGACCCACAGAAACTAAAACTATTTCCCTCTACGCTAAAAGGGGTTGCTTTAAGATGGTTTATGGGATTAGGTGGTGGGGTTATAAATAACTAGGAGCAAATGAAAGAATCTTTTCTAAAAAAATATCAAGACTATTGCAAGTCTAGAGAACTGAAGGATGAAATATTCCAGATGATAGCTAGACCAAACAAAACATTAGAGGAGTATGTGGAATGTTTCCAATATAATCTACAAAGATCTCCCTATGCATCACTGCCTTTACCTGATAACGTGTTGAAAACAACATTAATAAGGGGCATGAAGGAACAATGGATCGAAACATTAAACATCATGGGAAAAGGAGATATTTATCAAGAAAGTTTTGCTGACATTATTTATTTATGTATCAGGAGCTCGAGAGGTAGCACACGAGTAAAAGCAGCAGAACATGATCGGTTTGTAAGAGATAATAAAATCTCGTCAGAAGGAGTAACGCGTGTGGAAATTGGAAATTTATTGGAAAATTTTAACACTGATATACTAGGGACACTGACTACACAATTAGATATTTTGCAGGCCAAGCAGAAGCAAATGGAGGCAGAACAAAATTTGGCAATCTTTTGTCCCAGATGTAGGAAGAAGCATAGCCATAAGGAGTGTCCACTCGATGCAGTCCAAACATGCGCCATCTGTACAAGAGATCACCCTATGGAAAGTTGTCCCTCACTGCCTAGACTGAAAGCAATATATAAAGAAGCAGAAGAAGAGCCAGAATTAGTGTATTTGCTCAACCAACGCCATCAGTGGAAGCCGCGACAATCTGGTATATTTCCAGACCCAACTTCTTCTTTTCAGTCCCCGCAGTATAATGCTCAACAATATAATATGTGGCAAAGTCAATTCCAGCCCCCATTTCCAAATTGGTCACCACAATCGTTTCCTTCCTCAAACCCATGGCTGAATCAAACAAGTCAATCTGGTTGGCCAAACCATCCTTATACCCCACCATATTGGAAAAAAAACCCATACCCACCACAATGGACTCCCCCTACTTCACAAAGCTCAGCTTGGCAAACAAACTGGCAGAGACCAATGCATTAGCCAGTAGGAACTATTCCTCTCCCTCAACCTACACTGCTAGCTTTACAACAAAATCCTTAGTCTAATCTGAGACCGCAACTCCAAACCCAAACCAACCCCAACCCAAATAACAGACCAGTCCAATCTCTCCAAATCATAGAAACACCAGAAGTAGGATCCGATCTAAGGGAGTGTAATGATATTCAGTTAAGATCTGGGCGTATTATTCAAACCGAGGGAGATAAGACAGTTGAGGTTGAAGATCAGTTACCTAGAAAACATTTGTCACTTCAAGAGGATGTGAATAAACAACAAACTCATAATCAAGCAACCACATCCTCTCCCCCATTCCCAAAACAATTAGTCATACCTCGACCTATACAACAGCGTGATTTTGACATTCTGGGAGAATTACAAAATTTGTACATAAAAATTCCATTCCTCCAAGCCATTCAAGACATCCCGATATATGCAAAAACTATCAAAGAATTATGCATAAAAAGACCAAGGAGCAATATAAAAAATAATCCAAGAGTCTAAGTAGTCGACACTCTATCTCACTTATTATTAGGAAAATAAACACCCATTAAATATGAAGATCCAAGAAACCCAATAGTAACTGTTCAAATTTATGATCAAACCCTACCCAATGCCTTAGTTGATCTTGGAGCTGGAATCAATATCTTAACAACCGCTACTTGCCAAAAGCTAGGCATTACATCTGTAGAACCCACCTCTACTTTGTTAGAATTGGCTGGCCTATCTGTGGTTAGGCCAAAGGGCATACTATATGATGTCATGGTCTCTCTTGACTCCTGGGAATATCCAACTGATTTTCTGATAATAAATCCCAAAACCCGACTTGATGGACATCCATTGATTTTCGGAAGACCTTGGCTCGCCACTGCCGATGCCTATATTGGCCGTCGGAAAGGAAATATGATCATAACCAAGGGAACAAATATCATAACTTAGTTCTATACCCCCCAGCACAGCCAAGTGTCACAATAGTCAAAACTAATAGGCACCCTGTATCATATCTTACTGATAACATTAGATCTCCATTAACTATACAAGAAGCATTTGATTTCAAAGACCAAACAGAAGATGATGCCATCAATAATTTCATTAGTCAAACTGAACTCACATCTCACACACAATGTCATATGATAAAAGTAGCATTTGATAACGAATTAGACGAAGATCCTTTGAAAGATACACATGATCATACAATCCCTGTCACCTCAGTTGCAAATAGTAAAGTTGTGGAAATCGAACCAGGAAAAACCTTAAACATTAATGCCAACCTCACATCTGAACAAGAAACAAAGCTCATCCATGTGTTAAGAAAATATAAAGAAGAATTTGCATGGGACTACCCTGATATGAAAGGAATTGACCCCTAGTTATGTACACACCACATTTACATAGAAAAAGATGCAAGACCTGTTCGACAGCCTCAGAGAAGACTAAATCCTCATCTAAAATATGTGGTAAAAGCTAAACTTCAAAAACTTTTAGATATTAATTTTATCTACCCTATCTCTTATAGTAAATGGGTCTCCCCGCTTGTGGTGGTACCAAAAAAGAATGGGAAATGGAGAATCTGTGTGGACTACAGGGAGCTAAATAAAGAAACACAAAAAGACCACTTACCTCTCCCATTCATCGACCAAGTATTAGACACTTTAGAAGGAAATAAATTCTTTTCTTTCCTCAATGGCTTCAGTGGGTACAATCAAATATAGATTGCCCCTGAAGACCAAGACAAAACTACTTTTACTTGTCCTTGGGGAACATTTGCCTACTGAGTTTTACCTTTTGGCTTATGCAATGCCCCTGCCACATTCCAAAGGGCTATCCTTAGCATTTTTGCAGACTTAATAAATGAAGGACATCAAGTATATATGGATGACTTTACTCCATACAGAGATGAGTTCGATCCAGCACTGGATACACTAGAAAAAGTCCTACAACACTGCATTGCTACCGGGCTTTGTTTAAGCCATGAAAAATTTTATATGATGATGACGAAAGGACTTCTTTGAGGACACTATATTTCAGCAGCTGGCATTCAGGTAGACCCAGCCAAAATACAAATACTTCTACTCATTCCTACTCCCACCACTCAAACAGAGGTACGTAGCTTTCTTGGATTTTCTGGTTATTACAGGAGGTTTATAGAACATTATTCACGTATTGCTGCACCTTTGTATGCACTAACTAGTAATGTTGATTTTCTTTGGACAGAAAAATGTGAACATGCTTTCAAGGATCTGAAGAAGCTCGTATCCACAGCCCTAGTCCTTCGAGGACCAAAATGGGATTTGCCATTCCAGATATCATCTGATGCGTCAGACACAGCCATTAGAGCGGTCCTTGGGCAGGAAGAGGATAGAAAACCATATTCAATTTATTACAATAGCAAAAATTTATCCACTGCTGAATTAAACTACACTGTTACTGAAAAAGAATTTCTAGCCATAATACATGCTGTCAATAAGTTCAGACATTACATTACTGGATATCCTGTTATCTTGTACACAGATCATTCTGCCATAAAATATTTAGCAAACAAGCCTATCACAAATGGTAGAATAACGAGATGGTTGATTTTATTGTAGGAATTTGATATTACAATCAAGGATCGACCTGGAAAATAAAATCTGGTAGTTGATTTCCTCTCAAGAATGCCAAAGCCAGTTGATGCAGCAGTAGTTGAAGATCAATTTCTAGATGAGCATCTATTTGTTGTGGATGTTCAAACACTTTGGTATGCTGATGTTTCCAATTACCTAGCAGTAGGTAAGTTACCAAAGCATCTAATCCCTAATGAGCGAAAACAAAATATTCAGCAAAGTACTAGATTTTCTTGGATTGGGGGCTATTTGTTTCACACAGGGGCAGACATGCATATCAGGAGATGCGTTCGAGAGGATGAAATCTTTGACATTTTGAAAGCCTTCCATGACCAACCATGTGGTGGACATTCCGCTGATCGTAGAACTGGACATAAAGTACTACAAACAGGGTATTATTGGCCCACGATTTTCAAAGATGCAAAGAAATTTGTCCAAGCCTGTGACAGTTGCTAGAGAGTGGGCACCCTAGTCAGTCTGATGAGATGCCTCTGAAACCACAGCTAGTCATCGAATAATTCTAGAGATGGGCTCTTGATTTCGTTGGACCAATCAACACATCATCAAACCAGAAAACATATATTTTGGTGGCAACAAAATATGTCACCAAGTGGGTTGAAGCAGAGGCATTGCCAAGAGCCACAGAGGACTCTGTCATACAGTTCCTGTTCCATCTATTTGTACATTATGGCCTTCCAAGAGAGATAATTACAGACGGTGGACCATAGTTTGCTGGAAACAGAATCGCTGCAACACTCAACAACTATCATGTCTAGCATAAAATCACTACTCCATACCACCCACAGGAAAATGGGCAAGTAGAAAGTAGCAATAAAATAATAGAAACAATCCTAATGAAAATTGTTGCATCATATAGACGTGATTGGGTTGCCAGACTACCTGAAGCACTGTGGGCTTACAGAACAACATGGAGGAGTACCACTGGTTACTCACCTTATCAGCTAGTGTTTGGAAAACAACCCATTTTCCCCATAGAATTTGAAATCCAAACATTATGGACAACATAGGAAGTTGGCTTAGACCTAACTCAGGCACAAATTAATCGACTGCGACAGATCAATGAGCTGGACGAAATTAGGCTCTTTGCACTTCAAAACACTACTCTAATCCAGCAGCAGAGAGCTAAATGGCATGATGCTCTCATTAAAAATAAAGTCTTCCACGAAGGAGACTGGGCGCTTTTGTATGACTCCAGGTTTCAGGACTTCCCTAGGAAACTCCAGACTCGTTGGTTGGGACCATATGAAATCCAGAAGGTACATGACAATGGTACCCTTACTCTAATCACTATTGATGGTTCTGAATATTACTTCAAGGCAAATGGCCACTGAGTTCGTCTCTATCGCAAACCACTCACTCGGGAGTCTTTCTGCCAACAGCTACGCCAAGATTCAGATATGGAGATTTTGGGGGAGGAAGAGAAGTCTTCGTCACCTGTAATTCATTAAGGAATTTACTTCTCTTTACAGTTTGTACATAATTTCTTGAGTTTTTGTACATATCTTTGAAACAACGTTACTACTGTTCCTTTTCCAAAGGAACAACATTTTTGATTTTTGCTATTCCTTTTTCCAAAGGAACAACATTTTTTATTTTTGTTGTTCCTTTTTCCAAAGGAACAACATTTTTTATTTCTATTGTTTCTTTTCCAAAGGAACGACATCTGTCTGTTTTTGTTGTTCCTTTTCCAAAGGAACACCATTTTTTATTTCTGTTGTTCCTTTTCCAAAGGAATGACATTTGTGTGCTTTTTCTATTCATTTTCCAAAGGAACAAAATTTTTTATTTTTGCTATTCCTTTTCAAAAGGAGCAACATTTTTTATTTCTGTTGTTCCTTTCCCAAAGGAACAACATTTGTGTGTTTTTGCTATTCCTTTTCCAAAGGAACAACATTTTTTATTTTTGTTGTTCCTTTTTCCAAAAGAACAACATTTTTGATTTCTGCTGTTACTTTTCCAAAGGAACGACATTTGTGTGTTTTTTCTGTTCATTTTCCAAAGGAACAACATTTTTTGTTTCCGCTGTTCCTTTTCCAAAGGAACAACATTTGCGTGCTTTTGTTGTTCCTTTTCCAAAGGAACAACATTTTTTATTTCTACTGTTCCTTTTCCAAAGGAACAACATTTTTGATTTCTGTTGTTCCTTTTCCAAAGGAACAACATTTGTGTGTTTCTGTTATTCCTTTTCCAAAGGAACAACATTTTTCACTTCTGCTGTTCCTTTTCCAAAGGAACAACATTTGCTGGTTTTGTTGCTCCTTTTCCAAACGAACAACGTTTTTTACGTCTGTTGTTCCTTTTCCAAAGGAATGACATTGGTGTGATTTGTTGTTCCTTTTTCAAAGGAACAACGTTTGTGATTCTTGATGTTCCTTTTCCAAAGGAACCGTACCTGTGTGTGCTGCTGTCCCTTTTCCAAAGGAACAACATTTGTGAATTTTTGTTGTCCCCTTTTTTTTCAAAAGCAACACCGGTTGTATGCTTTTTCTCTCCTTATGAAATAGCTTATTCCTTTTGCTATTCTAAATTAAGGATGCTTATTGTTCATGTTCTTTCAAGGCTTTTGGAATACAGCTATGCACTTATGTAATGGAAACAAAATCACAACATACTGAAATCAGTCAATCATAAATCACTTTCTTTATAAGAAACCGCCCTGAATTGGTAAGAGGACAGAAGGAAAGACATGCTTATTCATCATCTTTTGCTGTCATTGTTCTACTAATTCTACTCTGATTGGTTATCTGTATCATGTTGGTCCCTTTTAATCCTCTTTGATTATTATTCAGGAATAAGAGCAAAGGGTTTATATCTTCCTATTGGGATGTCAAGACTTCTTCCACCATTCCTACTCTTAAAGAGTGTTGAACCACCCTTTGTGTATAAATAGGGAAGGCACTTCATGAAAAACAAAGAAAAAAGAGCAAACATGACTTATAAATTGTCAAATGCAAGATAGGAAGTCTCATTAAGAGCTGGCCTACCATGATCATGAGGATGAAAGCGAAGTGGCATTCCCACTATGCCCACCACACCAGGGATATGGTCCAAAAGGTATATCAAACAAACAACCCTTGGAACAGGAGGTCTCATCACGAGCCGGCCTGCCCACTATTCGCTCCTTCCTCGTGAATGGCATTATGGCTAACTGGTCACCAAGCCAACATAATGGCCTACATTTCGACATCACACAACGTTTCCTAAACATACACAAAGGATTATGGTTCCATGGGTGAAATAAACAACTCTGCCAAGGTTATGGACACCTGTCGGCAGCAAAGCACTGTTAATGGTATTGAAGTCGCATTATTTACACCAATAGCTAAGTTATTAGCACCCTTCTGTTTCTTATGCCGTGGTAATCAATTATATGTTATTGCCCCAACCATATAACACATGACTATATATTATCACCAATCATGACAGAACCATTGACAATGACCGCATGAGACTCTCTATTTACGGCAAATTTCTTATCCCCAACCTTGCATCATATCACCACAATCCCTTAAATATTAAAGCAACGCAACTCTACACCTCGATTTCAGTAATATGCTGCTTTTTGTAAACATGGCATATTGTCATACGCTGTTCCTTAAAGACTTTGTTGCAGAGCGGGTGCTGCTCCTTTATTTGACCGCTGGGACAGCCTATCACATTGCGGGGGGGAAGTTAACCTCATCATTCCATGGATTACGTGTCAGCTCACTATTTGGGAAGTTGTGTAATGAGGTATAACACGGCTCAACGATATTATTTCTTTTTATTTTCTTGTTTTTTCTGCATGATTTGTTGTTCAAAGCCATTTCCACTGTATACGCTGTAGCATTAGAGTTTTAATGAGTTTTACATCTGTCAGCTTCTCTGTGTTTCAACAAACAGCTGTCGTTCCTTTAATAATTTACACTGAAACCATGGGAGGAAGATCAATTCACAGAGAACCGTAAGTGTTAACTGTCTCTGCTGCTGCCCGGGAAATCCTAGCAAGAGCAGGATGGCTGACCTATCTTAACCGCTTGTAGGAGTCTAACGAAATAGTGGTGATTGAATTCTTGCAGAACTTGCAAGAGGATCACTCCATAGTAAGAGGGAGACGCATAGCAGTCACCGACGACATAATCGCAGAAGCCTCGGGACTGCCAACCACTGCACCAGTATGGACATTAAAAAAGGAGAGGTTGCAGAAGATTATAGAAATCTTCCAGGACGAGGGACAGAGCCTGACAATTCGAGGAAAGGGGGTTTTGCCAGCAACACTAGGAGAGCTGTGGGCAGAATTAGCAAAGACCATCCAAAGCTATATCACCTGTGAGGGCAGAAAAGACGTGGTAAGACCATGACATCTTAAACTCTTAGTTGTTCTAAAACAAAAATGCTCTGTAAATTTACCTGCATTGTTGAATTCATTACTTCATGACGTTGCACAGAGCATGAAAAAGGCACAGCATGTAGAGTCAGTTGTTAGTCATCATGGATTGATTCGGTTGATAGTTAACCATAGCCTCACCCAGTAGCAGAGCAGCTGGGAAGAGCTAATTGCCATTATAAATGGGGGATTGGCCACACCACCCCCAAAACGGAAACATGTCACTAGCACACCCGAACGTCTAGAAAAATGGAAACAGGTCACCAACACACCCAAGTGTCTAGAAAAACACAAGAAATTGGCAAAGCGGAAACATGTCACCAGCACACCCAAGCAACCAGAAAAGTGCAGGAAATCAGTTCGGCTAGCACGGCTATGAGGGGGGCTGGAGAAGCCCTAAGAAAGCACTAGCTAGTCGGTAGAAATAGAAGATGAGAAATCCCCATGGCAGGAAAGGAAGACAAGGAAACAGAAATGCAGGAAGAAGAGGCAGAGCAATCTGCAGAAGAAAAAGAAGAGGAAGCAGAGCAATTTGCAGAAGCAGAAGAAAAAGAAGAAGAATAAGAAGAAGAAGAGGCAGAGCAATCTGCAGAAGAAGAAGAAGAAAAAGAGGGAGAAGACGAGCAATCTGAGGAAGAAGGAGATAAAGAAAAAGAAGCCGAGCAGTCCAACCAGGAGGAGGAAATGGAACAGTAGGAAGGTAGCCCATTACAGGACCCATTAGGGGAAGATGAATTGGCCAAAGTTTTTGCCAATATGGGCGAATATGGCCAACCTTCCAGTCCATCAGACCTCCATGCCAGAGAGAAACCCCAGGAGAAAAATGCACCCGAGGAACCACATGCAAAGGAGGCAGAAGTAGAAAATATGCGTGTTCATGATGAGAAGATGTCAGAAAATGCTGAACAGGAACAATTCGTTCCTAACTAGAAGGCACTAGAAGAAAGTCCGGAGGAAATAAGGGCAGAAAAAGAAGTTGACCAAGAAACATAACCAATTAGGGTTCTTGCTCCAGAACAGTCAGTGCAGAATAGTGAAGAAACACCCCAGGAAGAAAATCAGGAAGCTAGCCACAGCCCAGACAACAGTAAACAGCCTGCTGTTCCTTCTGAGGAAATGGTGGAAATAAGGGAATTGCGAAAGGAACAATAGAGATTATTGAACATAATAGTCTAGCTCCACCAGCAGATTAGGATTCTAAAGGCAAGGCAAAGGTTAAAAGGGACTTCAGGAAGGAAACATCTAGCCACTCCAGCAAAACCCCTTAAGGGCAAGGGGCGGAGGACCAGAATCCATCCTGCTGTTTAAAACCCCGTTAGAAGCCAAGCTGTTGTTCCAAATGATGCTGAGAAACAGACTATTGTTCCAATTGAAAAGGAACAACAATGGACTGATGTTCGTGTTAAAATAGAAATGGATGAAATGTTGACCCGTGATAAGGAAATTTAGACGGAGGCACCACTTTCGCGAGTAATAAGGGTTCTGAACTCAAAGCAGCACAATAGGAAAGTTCAGGTAAAGCTCCCAGCTTCCACTGCTGCATGGAAAAGGGATCCAAAAACAGTAACCCTCTAAAAGGGTTTGAAGCAAGCTCAGTAAGAAGCAGAAAAGCTTAGGGAGCAAACGGTCCCCCAAGAAAAATATGAAGAACTACAACATCAGCTAAGGAACGTTAATTTATCCGAAAGCCAGGCCTTCGAAGGATGGCTAAAGGAACAAGAGAAAGTCGCAAAGGTAACTCATAGGTTAGATGTAGTTATCAAACAGATGGATACCTTGTGTTCTCTATACAATGAAGTCCTAGCATGTAGAGCCCCTGCTAAGAACTGTGCCTTGTTTTTAATGGAAAGGTATTTGTAATTGAAAATAAAGGCTATTAAAACAGGTGCTCCCATACAAATTAACACCATATATGATTTCATAAACTGCTGTAAGCACTACGGGGTAAACGTTCAGAGACTATTGTGTGAATTTTATTTACATAACCTTGTACTAGAAAAGGAGACCGAGCTGAACCCTGGCCCTTTTGTTGGAGACATTCAGTTACAAGCATTTATTTCATTTGCAGTTAATCAAATTAAATGGCTCAAATCCTATAGTGCTTTTCAAAGACAAGAAAGCGGATTAGATTTATGGATAAGATCTAAGCTGAGGGATCCAGCACAATTATGGAGGAAACATAAAAACCTCATGAAGACTCCAAGAGTGATTGAAGCATTAGGACCCATGCATGAGGCAATCATTCGACAGGGATTAGAATACTTTTCCTCTATCAAAGACCATGCCATTGATACAGCTAAATTTTGATATCGAATATCTAATCCGAATATCCAGCTCAGAGAACCATTTAAGTATGAGAATTTTAAACTAGTTGCCAACCGTTTTCCCCTCTATGGCGAAATTGTTTTGAGGGCAGGGCCATCCTGGTTAGGATATAAGTTACGAATTCCCATTATTTTGCATCTTGCACCTGGATACCAAGCCCTGTATGAGATGCCTGAGGGTCAGACATGCCATTTCTTTGACTACTTAGTTATGCATCATGGTTGTAGGCCTTCACATGAGATTCCATCTCCAGCCTACTCACTCACTGCCTTACATGTCAACGACAATGTTTTCATGAGGCCATGAAAAAGGGTAAGCAGGGGGTGTGTGGAGTACCAAAGAAGGTATGTTTTGATGATTATTTCAGTATCTTTCCATTAGGACTTACAAGCCTTTTTGCATCATGAACTTAGAAAACAATAAAGAATTATAACAAAACATGTGAGATTAATATGCAAAACAAGAACGCTGACAATTGTCGTTTCCGTGTGCAGGAGGGAGGAAAAATGAAAAGTTGTCATTCCAAAGGAAAAGACAAAGACAGGTTAACTATTGTCCCTTCGACGGGAGACCGCATGCAAACTAGATCAAAACGGATCAGCCCAGGAAAGGAAGTAGAGATATGAGCTCGGCGCAGAAAAGAGAAGAAATGACTCAGGGTTAACGGTCCTGCAAATCCCTTAGGATCCTTGATCCTGAGGGATCGTTGTTTTATCTATTTCTGCATTTAGATATCTCCATCGTCACCCTTATATAAGGGGCAGCACTGTTAGCTAAGGGGGGATGCCTTTATGTAATTTCTTTTAAAGATCAAAATTTTGATCATCGTGTCTTGTTAAGAACTGCTCTGTAATTTTACTTAATGCATTAATACAAACTTGGTTACTCTTTTATCTTTGAGCCTGGAATAACTTCAAGTGGTGTACCCTTAGAGGCTAAGGGCCCGACCCTAGAGGCCACTTGCTCTTGTACCATTAGGCATGGTTTTTGTGTGGTTTGCTTATTGACGTGATCTAGTAATCTGACGTGTTTCATAAGGTTTATATCACATGCTCTGTTGTGTTTAATCCATTAAGGTTTATGAAAACAAAAGTATTGTATTGACGCTGCATCATATTACTGTTCTTTTAGGTGTTGATATAATACAGTTAGTTTCTACAAGATACGGTTGTTGTTCCAGTACAAATTTTTTGTGATTATGCGATTGTTCCTTAACATTACATAATTCATCTTGGAAGCTCTGTTCTCTGTGATTATTGGATTCTTGAATACTGTTGTTCTATCTTGCACTGCAATCGTATTTTTTCTAATCAAAGTGATAACTGAATCAAATTACTGTTTGAGCATGTTGTGTCTATATGGTTTTTAGTGCTATTCCATCATGTATCAGTAAGCAATGTTGTTCCATTTGTGTGTACATCTTTAAGAGTGAAGGATTGATGTTTGGTTATGACTAATGCAAGTGATTTGATAGATTCACGGCTTGTTAGACTTAGTTGCTGCTCTATTCCTTGATTGTTGTTCCATTTCAGACTTGCTGTTCCATTTCAGACTTGTTGTTCCATTTCAGCCTTGCTGTTCCATTTCAGATTTGTTGTTCCATTTTAGAATTGCCGTTCTATTTCAAGGTTGTTGTTCCATTTTATTTCTCTTTGATTTCTTTGTCGTTCCATTTCTTATCTGTCATTCCATTTCTTGTTATTGGTGTGAAGGACGATCTTAGGCTGTAGTGAGCATCGACATCTGTTGGTCGACTCCCAGACCCCCGATCTATTCTCTAATTTCTTTTCCATCAGTTTCTAAAGGGACGGGTTATCACTACCAAACCCTTGACTGATAAATTGCTTAATGTTTTGAACGTGTGATTTATTCTTCTGAAGTAGTTAAGTTGTAGACACGCATCCATTTACTCTTGTATTTTCAAACACTGTGCTATGAGCATTACTCTGGCAAATGATAAGCCTCAGACTGAGACACTCTTTCAAATAGCAAAACGTTCCCGGATTGACATATTAATGTGAGGTAACTCGAGGTGAAAGAGACCCTTTTTATAGCTCCACATAAATGTTTCCATTGAACCTTCAATGGATCTATTTTTCTATTATGGAGTGTGATTACCCTCTAGTCTAGAATACGTAGTGGTTTTGCTAGGAACTCCCCCTCTGTGTTGGCTTGTTGGGGCCTGACCCAGGTCTAGAGTTAGTTAGCAAAACAAATCTTGGTACTATTGGCCCTTTTGGCAATAGCCCATAGAGTGTGGACTGAGGTCTCACCTGAAGTAGTATGAGAGGGTGCTAGAACCAGGTTTCCACATCTTGGAGATGTCTAATGAGCTTGATTGGTCCGCAGTTTGACACTGCGCGCAGGTTTCTTCACGCACTTTCCCTTACCTCGCAACCTGATATGTTGTGTTTGTGCAACCCTGCCTAGGGGCTAAACGTCATGTTCTTGCATTATTACCTCGGACCTTACTGATATTCCAATGTTAGATGATTATTTTAGCCTACTTGTGTGCTTTAAGTTATACTTAACAACATAAACCATTCATTCAAGTGCACGCAATAAATAAATAGTGTACTTGCCAATTATATCAAACATGCATTAACCTAAGAACAAATACATAGAATTATGATAAAACTTCTCTTTATTAATTCCTTCCTTGGTTATAGAGTAGACTCTACCCTGCGCACTCAACTACAGGGGTCCGTGCACTCAGCTGCAGGGATCTGTGCACTAGGTTGCGGACTACTAGGCCTCTATGCACTCAGCTGCAGAGCCTTCTCCTACTCTACAACACAAAGACACACTTCACACTGTGACTAAATCACTTAGACTTTTCATGCTCTTCTTCTCTTCAATTATTCTACACTTAGAGCCTCACTCTATTTATACAATCCCATGGTCCATGGACCATGGGTAGGTCTATCCAGCTGAGATTACATTTACAAAGCTAGGGTGGAAAACCCTATGATGTTATCATACTCTCATGCCCCGCTCCCATAATTTGTGGAGCTTTACAACAAGATTCGGTCAAAATTTGGGATTTGAGCCCCAAAACATGCTTTGGGGGGATTCCACACCCAACAGCCCCCCAACACAAACATCGTGATTCGCCCTCGAGTCACTCTGTCGGCCCGGTGATCTTTGCATGGAGTCCCTCCAATTGTTCTCGAATTGCACATAGGTCAGCAATGCACTAAACTGCGGCTTGCTAGATCTGTTGCATACGATGTTCTGAGACCTCTATGTCAGAAGTGCTTCTCAAAATCAATGTGTGCATCCCTTGCATGTGTGCAAGATTTCCTTCGATGTCTGTCATGATGGTGAAGGCCTCATCCATCCAAGGTTGAATGCGCGCTTTGATGACTGCTTCCTTATGCCGAGTTGCATCCACCTGCTCCTTCGGCGCTTTTACCTGCTGCATCGGTGCTAGCCTCTGAGTGAGGACCACTATCTACACAGTCCCTCAGACACTATCATACAGATGCTGGAGTTCTCTCACCTCTGTCTCTAAGCACTAGATGTTGGGGTCCTCCTGTAGAGTTGTGAGGACCTCAAGTGATTCTTCCAATATGCTGGTGCAGTCTCGCACTGCACCTCCAATTTCTTCCAATCTCATTGTGATAGTGCTAGCGCATTGTTCTCTGACTGCCAAGGGAGTAGATGGTTGCGCCTTTAACTACAGCTCCATGATTTGAAGGTTTAGCTCCAACTGAACCTTTGTCATTTCTTCACCCACCTCGCGGACCATTGTTGCTAACCTATGGATCCATGCCTCTACTGGTATGTCCTCTAGGATGGCTAGCTCTGGGACACTTTGATAAGTTTCATCTATCACTTGTACCAGCTGTTGATTCTATGACACCAATTCGTTGTGTTGCAAGCTTAGTTTCTCCATGTTTATATTTTTCTCACTGATGACTTAGAGCACGCAACTCTCCCTAGCTCGCAGCTCTACCATTATCCCATCCTACAATACATATAAGGTCTCGCATGGGAGTGTAGTGAGATTGATACCAATACCTTTCAGCGTGCTTCTATCGGCCTCATTTGATGGCACTAGTTCCCCTTCCAGCAACACTATGGTGTTTGTTATCTGCGTGTGCAACATCTGCTCTGCTTCTGAGGATCCAACTATACCAACCTAACGGGGGCACACCTGTAATTCCTGCAACTAAGCTCTAAGGGCCCCCAACACAATCTGGTTCTCCTACATGAAATCTTGGAGAGCCTTAGTGGTGACATCACACACCACTTCATTGATGTCGTGTAGATCATGTTCAGTTAGGTCGATTGGGTCAATGGACAATTTCAAGGCATTGGCCTTCTTCTGCGGCCCTACCCACTCGACTAGGTATTGGCACTTCAGCTATGCTGGCGCGGTTTATGGGTCCGCGCCTCCTTCTTCTGTTCTTGCTTTCTCTGCTTCCGTCCCCTGCGAAGGTGTTGTTTGGCCCTTTCCTGCCTTCACGGCTGCTTCTTGTTCTGCTGCAGCTGCTATGACCTTTTCCTGCTCCGCTGCTTTTGGTGTTGTGTCTTGCGCTGCTTGCACTTCTGCTGCCACTGCTTCCTCCCTTTGTTTTTTAGTTAACTATGCAATACACAACTTGGTCTCATCCTTCTTTCACCATCGACTTCTTGAGCTCTGTGATGTATGGGGCATGCCACTCTGGTGGCCATGCCTCCAAGACATTGAAAATGACGTCATTGGTGGCTACGAAGGGTATCTTTACCCACTGCTTGGTTGGGTCTTTGCACGCCCTAATGTAGATGTTATGCATGTATGCCTTAACTTCTGTAAGACCCTGAAGAATGTTGTACACAATGGGTGACAACCATGGTTTACGGTTGATCCACAATCTGAGGTTCATTTCCATGAACACCCAGAACATTTTTCTTTCATGTATTCGCTTAGCATCTTTCATGGCCTAGAGAGAAGCATACTTCACGGCCTCTGGCATGTCCCTGTTAATTACGGGGAATTGACTATGCTCCACCAACTCCCCAACTAGGAGTACTATAGACAACAATAGCCATGCATAGTGGAATGTTTTCCCTTGTTCTCGACCTTCGTGGAAATTCTCTAAAAATTCTGTGCAGAGGAATCCGGACCAGTTAAATTGGACCCTCTCCGCGCACTACTTAGCTAGTGTGACCATCGGCACTAGTACCTGGTCTACACGACACTTGTGCATGACCTTTCCTACCAGGATTTGTGTCACTATGTGCACTGCTTTGTCCTTGATGCTGGAGATGGTGTAGCCCCTCTTCTTCTTTTCCAACTTGTACTTCTTCTTCATGGCCTCTGTGATAGCCAAATCACTACCTTCCCTTCTGATATGTCCACGGGGTCCTCTCCTTTACGTGGAATCTGTGAGACACAGTGAATCAGGTCTGCCATGATGGGGATAGGCTCCTACAACCATAAACACCCATCATGCACTAGGTGGAGCAGCTGCCTGAAAACAAAAATGGTTATTGGGGCGCGATGGAAGTGTGGCACCCAAAGCAAATTCAGCAGTCCAGCCTTCTCCACTCCGCGCAACCACTTCCACATCTCTAGCTTTGTAACCCTCAACATGGTGTTTTCCTTAGGCCTCATCAGGTTCCCAGTCTCCAGGTGAGGGAACTTCTCATGGTCAGTGAGCTCCCAATCTTCAAATTTTAGGCTTGGCACTCATCCCAGGTGCATGCCCTCAAATATAATGTTATCCAGGAGGAGTGGGGTCTGGAGCGAGCTCTTGGTTTCGTCCCGGGTCCTTGGGCACTTTTGCCTTCCCTTTTCATCGTGAGACATAGGTGGGTAATTTTTTTGCAGAGCACGCAGGCTGAATGTCTTCCTCCATGCCTTCAACCTCCACCTCTGAGATTGTAAGATCCTCCAGATCTTCTTCTTCATCTGTCTCTATAGCGACGACTTTTCCCTTCTCCTCCATCGATAGTTTGTTGCGCAATGGGTTCCGCAGGGACACGTGTATGAGATACATTGCTTGTTTGTCCTTCTTGGGTCTTAGCATGTGTGGTGACTTCAGGATTTCTGCCACAATCCCAGCATCTTTTGGAACATCCCCCACATTTAGGGTCTATGCGACCTCCTCAATGATCATTTCTATTTTGTCCACAACATCCTGAATAGATGCCATCGTACTCGTCTGAAACTCTAGCACCCGCGAACTCAGGAGCTCAATCAATGCTCATCTCACAACACTCAGGGCTCTGCTTAATCACTCAATTTCAAAATGACCAAGCATTGTTTGCTGGGAAGACCTTTTTATTTTATAGTGCTTTTTGAATTCGATTTCGATTTGGCCTCAAGCCGAGCATCCAATCATGAATAGTGACTTCAACGGTCACTTTTTGGCCAACTCACGTGACAGCACAACCCGCCGTGCATGATCGTGGACCTTGTGACTCTTTGTTTCTGCACGCAACTCCAACCTCGCGCAGCTCTCAAGCAGAATAGTTTATAGTCTTGGGCTCCCTTTCAACTGCGTAGAGCACTAAGACTGTTCCTTCCTCGACTAGTCAGGAGGTCGTGCCACCTGTGTAGAGTTCCATCCTATCCTCCGTCATGGTTCTTGAAGACTCCCCACCTTTTATTGTTATGGTCAGTTTGACACACTTCACCATTTGCAATGCACTACCCTGGTTACTATGCTTAGAAATATGTAGTCCAAGCCAAGGCATCAGATTAATTAATTTGCGACGATAGTTCTCAAACTTCTTAGCATGATTGTGCACACCCTCCTTTATCACCATGGTCTTCTTATCGAGAAACTTGTCCCTTATCTCATCTTCCAGTTTCTTGACTTCTGCGTCCGCCAGCATGCTTTTTTCTTAACCGTACCCTTTCTTCTTCAAGTTCTTGGAGTCTAATTTTTCCCTGTTGGATTTCTTCCTCAAGTCCCATGTGTTGTGGCTATGTGATCCCTTCTTTCCAGGCTTTGTGAACCCTTATATCTACTGGTACTACTATGCACGGACTAGGCTTTGCATGCTCCATAGGGATTACAACATTCGCTTCAAACTTTTGCCTTGGCAGTGCCTACACGGTCAGGTTCTTGCACGTGGTCCTATATGCCCATAGAACCACTGGTACACGCAAGTCCCAATCAGTCCATTTCGCATTATGGACCCCGTTCAATATTTCGTACACTTTGTCAAAGGATTCTACGCAGATAACCTTCTGCACCCTTAGTTTTATCATACCTCATAGTTCCAAATGGAGGGGTTGTTCGCGCCATTGTTTTTCCCACTCCTGCTTTCTGATCTTGTTTCTTATTGCGAGAACGGTGTGTGTTCATGTAGGTTGCGCAGAACACGTCTGTATCCATCTAGAAAGGTGGGCACATGGGCCGTTTTGTCCATCACACTTGACTTTTATCTGCATCTAAGGCTTCCAAACCACATGCGCATCATCCTTCTGCATTCACGCAAGTCCTCAAAACTTCTTTGGTGCATGCCCCACCACCTTGTGGGTGTAGCACATAGTGTCAATTTTAGGGTGTCGAAACATTTTTATTTTGGTACTTCTCTTTCAAATTTATCCAGGAAATAATCCACCTCGTTCAATTCGTCATACATAGGCAAATCTCTTACCTTTATTACCACGCAGTGCAGCGACCTTGTGATCATGTTAGAGTTGAGTGTGGTTAATTCGTGTAACTGGTTGTGCCATCATTCTATTTTCTCGTCCGAATCTGAGGTGCAGGAGTTTTTGCACTCCCACGATATTCTGCCATCCGCTGTTGGATTTACCCAGTCCTTCTCCCACGCGATTATCTTTTAGATACGGTCTAGATCGTCGTCACTATCATTGTCGTGCACTGGTTCTATGTAGCGCGATCCTTCCATAGGGTCTAAATATACCACTATGCACAGTGATGTTTTCTCAAAAATCATCTTGCGCTTCTTTAGGTTTATTACTCCATTCATATCAGTGGCCTAATCTATTCCCAGTAGCGCAGGATAGGGATTATTGTCATTAACAATCTCTATCACCTTGAAATCCACCAGTGCGCTCGCTCCTTCGATATCTACCATTATTCCCTGCAATCTCCCCATAGGAATGATCTTCTGTTGGTTTTCCATTCGTAGTTGGATAGGAGACCATTGCAGTGGAAGCCTGCCCATGTGCTCCCATGTCTGCTTTAGCAGGACATTCACATCTGATCCTAGATCTAGAATCACTTGATCCATTTCATACTTCCCAATTTGTGTGGTCAATCTCATCTCCCTTCTTGTTCAGGTTGTGTGCTTCCCGAGCTTCTAGACTACGTGTGGTTCTCCTGGTGTGGTCACAACACATCAAGTTATGAGTTCTTGCAACCGCTCACTGCCTTACTGTCGTGCAGCAGATTCATGCATGTCTCCAAGAATGTAGTGAGCATCGATAGGTCCATTTCCAGTTCTAGTCTGTCTTTACTTCCTGAAGTAGAGGCATCCACAAAAATCTTCTTAGCTTCCATGAATGTCTCTATAGCACGATCCAGATCAAATTCAGGTTCCTTTGTCAAAGCCTTGCGAACCAAGCACTTTCTTTGGGTTGCTTGCCTTTGTCATCCCCTGTCATGATACCACTCCAGAGCACGATATTTACATTCGGGTCTTCCTCGTGTGGCTCAGACCTCATCATTTGTAGGTTTTGATTCAAGGGAGATTAGAGTGCTCCTTTATCGTGCAACCTCGCTATCAATGTGGGAGAGTCCTCCATCTCATGATCAAACTGCGTACAATATAAGCATGATTGTCTTCTTGGATTTGTACAATCACGGGCATAATGCCCTAGTCCTTCGCAATTGTAAAATATCAGTTGGTCATGACCTCTTCCTAGTCCCATTCCTCCTCAGCCTCATCTGCACCCCCTGACATCCAATGTGTGCCATTCCTGCATTTTGATTGAGGGGTCATGTCTCGGCCTGAACTCTATAGGTAGGAATCTAATCCATCATCAGTTTGTAACTTCTATAGGTGTGCTCATCATGGCCTACTGACCTACATAAGTTATAGAACAACTACTGGGAATTTTGCATATACTTCTGTAATATATTGCAGTTATCTGTAGCGTGCTTCCTTCCTATCTGAAAAATCGTGCACCATAATGCAAGCGCCACGCTTGGTCCTACTTGTGCCTTTGGTCTCAAGGGAATTGGTCCTCCACCCTCCAAGTAGTTCGCGAAGACTGGACAATTGTCCTTGTCATGTCCCTGTCCGTTGCACTTTATGCACCATACCTCCTCGCACACTTCTAGGTGAGTTGTCCTATCTTGTTTCAATCTTTGCATCTCCAAGCATAGGTTCTTTAACTGCACGTGAATTTGCTGGACTCCTAGATTTTGATCTTGTATTGGAGTCTCATGCAATCTCATCGTGACCTCTAAAGCTTCAGCCTACGTGGTTAGCCTTTGTTGCGATAGCACGTTTTGTAGATGTAGTGGCAGTGAGGCTACAAGCCATTCGCGGTGTTGCCCATCTATTAAGGTCATGTTTGCTCCACGAATTGTGCCCTTCAATCTTTGATCCAACTCCCACGGGGTTTCACCTAGTAGCATGGTGATCTCCTTGAATCCAATAATCGACTGCGCCTCCAATTTCGGCCTACTAAATTCTTTGTTTAGTGCAACCTAGATATCCACTATCCCTGCATTTGGATTGTCATTGGAATGTTTACTGTACCAAGTCAGTGCGCGTTCCTACAGAGCGCTGACCAATGTCGCCTTCTTTATATTGTCGTCTGTGACACCCTGTGCTTCCCATACCGCTTTAACGATGAACTATAATTGGTCCAGATCTTCATTCCCTACTCCCTTGAACACTGGTAGCCTTATCACACTGGCCATTCTACTTCGCAGTGGTGGCAAAGGTGGTGTGGGCGAAGTCCGGGGTGAAGATGGTGAAACTAGTGGCGGTGTGGGTGGGGGTTGATCCAAAATGGATCCTAAAAACCCTCTAAGTATTCAATACTTAAAAACTATCGCAAAGGATAAACGTTCACGAATGGCGGATTACACTATCAGGCAAGAAAAACATGCAGAAATAGTGAAAATAGAGCCTATCAGAGGCCAAAATATCAATTTATAGGAGCCGTCAGATCTAGTCGATCAACGGTCCAGATCTGATCGGCATATTACAATCGGCAGTAGCAGGTGGAGTTAATTGGGCATGGCCTTATGAAAATTATGATAACAATCAAGCGCGATTAGATGAGGACCATCAATCAAGCGTGTAGATCTGACGGTCCAGATCTACCTGCACTATATCGCATTGCTAACATAACACAGGGAAGGACTTAACCTGCGGCCTGGAGGTCCAACAATATGCGATTGTGATATCACAATATTGCATCACAAATATATAAGGGGTGATGCCACATGCCAGCAACCATGCGATGCGCCAATAGCCGATAAGGCTGATCTGCGCAATCAGTGATTAGAAGCCAAAAGGGATATGTGATAGCGATATACAACCGAACCCGAAAATATTATGAATGCGATATTATAATATTTGAAGTCCAATACGGGGTGAATTGTCGGGTTTTTCTGTGTATTTGGGATTTTTCATAATAAACCCAAATACAAAGGAACCCATGACTAAATGATTTGCGATAGCGATTTAAAGGTGGACCCGATGGAGTTTAGGGCAGATTCCATAATATTTCAGGTCTCATAAAGGCATTTTTGTGGATTTTACACTGTTTTGTGTGTATTTCTCTATGTAAACAGAGAATGATCGTTTTGGGATTTCTAATGCGCTGATGGTCCCTTTCATTACAAAATAGGTGGCCACCATCCTTGAAGATGTTTAACAATGATTGTTTAACGTTCAAAATTTGAGTGGACAGAGGTCGAGAGCTAGAGAGCCTGAAGGGGAAAACATACAGACAAATGCCAATTGGCTTAAAAGCCACAGAATGATAGAGACAAGGGAGGTAGTGCTGAGATAGAGAGAAAACAGAGACACAGAGCGAGAGGGAGATTCTGTGTACTAAAAAAGACTTAGGATATCCAAGTAAAGACCTGTTGTTTTATTCCTATTATGTTAAGACTCAAGTTGAGCTCACATTTGTAAAAAATCTACTCTTGAAGACATAATAGAGAGGTCACCACAGAAAATTGGACCAGGAGACGTAGCCCAAGAGTTTTGGCTGAACTCCTTGATTATTTTCTATGTTATGTGTGTGTGTGTCTGTTATACTTCTTTAACTTCTCATTGTCTATATTATTCACAATATTTTCGATCCGTTGCACTAATTAATAGAGGAAAAAACTGCACATGAGTTTGTAATACCTTAATTTTAATCTAAGATCTCATGTTTAGATTAGGGGTGGTATGCACGAAATTCTTTGCCTTATGAGACTGATTACACTTTTGGAGAAACCTTCACGAGCTCTTCTTCACCCCCTCATGGAGATGATATCAAGGGGATGGTTTTGAGTTCTATGTTAAGTTTGTTTTTGTAGATCCTCCCACTCCACATAGCCCCAAACATCAATTTATTTGCATAACCAAGTTTTCACAAAGTAGCGTTTTAATCCAAGTGTTCAAAGATTTGATGTACTTACCTTGCGATCCCTTGAGGAAGCATCATTCTGCCTCACTATAGCTGACTAAAGTATCTACCACGAATTCAGTGATGAACCCTCCTATGATCCGATCCAACTAGTGATCTACAGTGTGTGCATCTTATCTTCCAATGCATCCAGTCTACGCACCAACTCTGGAGTCCACACAATGGGTTTTTCAAGCCTACACCTTCCCTGACTGTCTGCTAGCTTCGAAATCCACTCGTACAACTCAGTAGGGAAGGATGAAAAGAAAATTTCATGGATTTCCATATATAAGTAGCAATCTAACCACTCTTTCTTTGATAATCACGGATTCTTGTTTTCCTGTGTCGCGAACTCATGAATCTTTCTGTCCAACCACCCTTAAATTTATTTCTTTATCGGATTCCTGTGATGTGACATTAGACATTTCTTATGCAGGTCCTAGCCTTGGCAATGTAACCATTTGTTGGCTTGTTGGGGCCTTACCCAGGTTTAGATTTAGTTAGCCAAACAAATCCCAGTACTATTGGCCCTTTCGGAAACAGTCCATGGAGCGCAGACTGAAGTCTCACCCGAAGTAGGATGGGAGGGTACTAGAACCAGTTTTCCGTACCCTGAAAATGTCTGATGAGTTTGAATAGTCCGCAATTTGACCCTACGTGTAGGTTGCTTCATGCACTTTCCCTTACTTCGCAGCCTGATATGCTGTCTTCATGCAACCCTACCCAGGGGCTGAACGTCGTACTCTTGCATTATTACCCTAGACCTTACTGATATTCCAATGTTAGATGATTATTTTAGCCTGCTTGCGTGCTTTAAGTTATATTTAACAACATAAACCATTCATTGAAGTGTGTGCAGTAAATAAAAAGTATACTTTCCAGTTATATCAAACATGCATTAAGCTAAGAATAGATACATAGAATTATGATAAAAATTATCTTTATTAATTCCTTCGTTGGTTACAAACTCGACTCCTGGTCCACGCGCTCAGCTTTGGACTACTAGGCCTCTGCGCACTCAGCTGCAGAGCCTTCTACTCTACGACCCAAAGACACACTTCACACTGTGACTCAATCATTTAGACTTTTCATGCTCTCCTTTTCTTTGATTATTCTACACTTAGAGCCTCGCTATATTTATACAATCCCATGGTCCGCGGACCATGGGTAGGCCTATCCAGCCGACATTACATTTACAAAACTAGGGTGGACAACCCTATGACTCTATCAGACTCTCACGCCCCACGCCCGTAATTCACGGAGATTTACAAAAATATTCTGTCAACACTTGGGCTTTGAGCCCCAAAACATGCCTTGTGGGGATTCCATGCCCAACACTCTGGTTTCACCTATACAACATCCCAACCAATTGTATGAGTCATATCATGCACAAGCACAAGTTTGCTGGAAGCACAAGTTCTTAAGAAACTGGTCCAATTCTAACTAAGATTTCATAAGGTCCATAGCATCTGTGTGATAAATTGGTAACATTTCCAAGTATAAATGTGCTTTTCTTTGGGTTGACTTTTAAGTAGAAATGATGTCCTACATTGAATTCCTCTTTAAGCCTTTCCAAATCTACATAACTCTTTTCTCCATCATTTTTTTTTTTTTTTTTCGTCTGACCCATTTAACCACTTCTTCCATATCCTTTAGCATATCTAGTCCTAGTACTAAGAAATCTTCAAGATGGTCCCAACTTAGAGGTATTATTAATATTATACCATATAGTACCTCAAAGGGACTCATCTTCCAAGAATTTTGATGCCCATTATTTAATTAAACTCAACTAGGTGAAGGTTGTCTTCCCATTTAGTTGGTCTATCCATAACATATATTCTTAACATATCTTCTATGAAATGATTAGTTATTTTTGTTTGAACATCATTTTGAAGGTGATATGCTATACTAAAGTTCAACTTTATTCCCATTCCTCCAAATAATCCCTTCCAAAATTTCGAAGTAAATTTGGCATCACTATCGGAAATCATAGTTTTCGGTATGTGATGAAGACTAAAAATCCCCTTCATGAAAATTTCTGCTATATTAATAGCCTTAAAGATATATTTGACATGAATAAAGTCTACATATTTTCTAATATTATCTAGCACTACCATGATTGAATCATGCTACCTCCTAGTCCTTGGCAGTCTAGTAATAAATCCATAGATATGGTTTCCAATTTCCATTATGGAATTAGCATAGGTTGTAAAAATCCTGCTAGGTGTTGATGAGAAGCCTTCACTTTTGGCACTCTAAACACCTAGCCACAAATTATGTTGTCTCTATTTTCATATTTGGCCAATAATAATCATTCTTCAACACAATTGTCAATATTGATATGTAGGATTACCAATTGTTAGTTTCTTATGTAACTCATCTAACAAAAATGTTTTCAATTTTAGGTCATTAGGCAAGTAAATTATTCTTTTAAACAACAACACATCTTCATAATTTACTAAAAAATTGATCTGGATCTTTGGGGCTAAGATTTGGGAGTCATGAATATGAAGAAAGATGAGATAAAGCCTATAATCTACCCTTAAATTATTCTTAAAAAAAAAAATTGAACATAAAATACACAGTGAATGCATTAAAGAAGGTGACGATTTATTAAATGGAGAAATTATTTGCCACTACATTGTGGTGGACCAATATGTCCCTTTAAAAACCGAGGCTCATTATTTATAAACTTCTTGAGTTACAATACCTTAGGTATATACCATATCCAGATAACATGGGTGGATGCCATTTCCCATTCAAATCACTCCTTCCCCCTTCGGAAGCAATGGACCCCATTGCATGAATTTTCTTATTGAGAGGCATTTGTTTAATATGAGCCAATAAAGAGTATGGTTTTATGTGGTTGACCCATAACCATGGGTTTTTGGATGACCCAAAACCATGATGAATATTTGAAGATAGAGATACCATGTAATTCTTGTGGACCTACTACAATATTAATATTGTGCAGCCTAGCAAATGGACTTTGATGGCAAGGGTTTTAAGGGTATGAGGATAGATATGTCCTATAATTCTTGTGGGACAACTATGAGATAGTGTGAGACCTAGAAAATGGACCTCGAGATAGTTCTCTTTCCATCCTACTGAGTAGAAATCTGGTGGATTATCTTTGTACATTCTCACTATCTAATGAGATGTTGTAAAGACTTCATCCTAGTATGCAAGTTTAACATTTTTTCTTCCTATTTTAATTCCCTAACCTCGATCCAACCTAGTATTCTTTCTATACGCATAAAGAAGATATTCCATCTACTGTATCATGCATTTGAACTCTTGAAAATGGTTGATATAACTATTGTACCAAGGGCTATTCCATGATGTAATTAGGCATGCATGACACTTCAATACACTTGCTTCAGATCACTCTCCAAGAATCTATACTACACGCTGTCTCTATTATAGTCAGCGTATCATGCTAACATCATGAAGTGTACTCCCCCAGCATCAGAGGAAAACTAAAGATTATTATGCTATCTAGATTCCCTAGATGGGACTACAAATATGGAAATATAAAATGGAAATTGTACATCTCAATATTGAGTTTCTATGTCATATCCATAGCCAAATTGACAACCATGTACCAAACATGACAAAGCAGAGGCTAAACAAAAGTTGATACTGGTAGAGAAGCCATGGTTGACATGCCCAAAACTACAAAAAATGTTGAATACCCTCCCCAAGCCAATTCGACAAAGGTAACTTTTGGACCTATTGGAAATCCTAGTGGAGGAGGATGTGAGTGGTTGTAATGTAAGATATCCAAGAAGGGAAAATTCTATGTCATCCAAATGCCCAATTTATCTTTGAATTGTATACATATCCAACAATTCCTGAGTTGGATGTTAACCGGGTCGATCTCCCACATGGGTTATTTGAATATTCTCTATAATAAAAACTTTCCTAGAAACTCCATTCTCAAAGTGCTGCAAAACTATAATATCTAAGTATCCTTCAACAATTTTTTATTGTATCTTTCAATGTTTCTCCTCTTGCTACATATGAGAATTCGTGAGCATTTTTAGTTGTCAAAAATTCTCCTCCAAGTCTTTTCATTGTAGACTCAAATGTAAGCATAGCTCCAGTTGAGGGTTCATATAACAAAGTGTCCATTAAGTGACCTATTGAAATTTGTGATCCAACTGGGTCCTTCTTAATTAATTCCATTTGTTGTGCTACCTCAAAAATTGCAATCAAAGTCTCCCTATTAAACTGTTGCAGCTCGATGACATCTTCCAAGTGAAATTTTTGGTCTAAAGGAAATGTAGAGGGCTCCCAATTGTTGAAGAAAATAGAGGGTTCTATCATCTTGCTCAATATGGGCACCTGGGTTGCCTATCTTTGAGACCACGTTTGTTGTTTTTCTTGAATGGATTGAATCCAGAGAGCTTGGATGAATCCATTGGAAATGGAATACATTGGGAAAATTCCATTAGATGTCGTACTAGTTTGGGTTCCCTTTCTTTTTTTCAACATATTAAAATTCCTAGGCTACAAATTAGGTTTAGGGTTATTTGGAAGGATAACAATATTTGGGCATGGAGACTGTGGACATAAGGATAGGGGATAAATTGATTCGATCCCTTGATATTTGAAAGGGTTGTTCAACATGCTAGCATGGGAAGTCACCTTCCTATGAAAACCAATAAATTTCAACTCCTTTTCTCCCTTAAAATCCACTTCCATGGAGATGCGAGAAGACTTAGATGTTTGGTCCATTGGTATCAGGATTGAAATTGGCAACTAGTTTTCTAGACACCTCTTAGCAATGAAAAACCTAGCAATAGGAGAAAATGGACTTTATGTTTATATATCTACCCATATTTACAAGGTTGGGTCTGATATTGAACAAGATGACGCCAACATTCGAATACATCATGGTGAGTAAAATCACAAGCGTCCCTAGAGTGGCATGCTCCCTCTCTTAGGTCCGAACAAGTAGTTTTAGAATAACTAGAATAATGAAAGCATCAAGGATTGTGTCTTTTTTACTTATCACCTAAGTGAGTGAAGGGGAAACACCTATAAATGAAGCAACATGTAATGTCATACTATTTCTTGAATTGTTGTTGGTTGGATGCTTAACTCCGTGGGCTTAGAGTCAAACGAAGAGGCATAGGGTGAGGAGGATTTCAAGCATTGGATCAGTTGCTAATAGCATGCGAACTTCACCAGGCACTATATTTATCTTGGAAGTAGCAACATTACCCATAAAAATGTCATTCTTCTTTGTTATGAAGCAATTGCATCGACTTGGTGTTGTAGAAATTGAGATAAAGAAGAAACCCTAATGCTTCTACTACTTTGAAGTTTTATATTTCTTATCACTAGTAACAAGTACAAAGAGTGATAATAGATAAATATAGATAACTAGTTCTGACTTTATAAAACTCGTCCCCTAGATTTCTGAACACAAATTACCTGCTAAAAATAAGAAATAGATTGAAACCTTAGCCACTGCAAATTTATGAAACTGGTGCAACCTAGAAGGAGAAATAATTGGAAATCATGATCATAAATAGCAAGTCAATTTGTATGTTCCAAGAATTGAATCATTTAAGACCCTCAATTTAATTAACCATGCTCAGTGCCTTGCTTACATATTGCATAACCAAATCCGGAAATCCTTATAAAACTCCAATTTCTATAGCATCATAACCCACTCTAATACCGTTGATCTGGATCTTGGGGGCTAAGATCTGGGAGTCATGAATATAGGGATAGAGGAGATAAAAACTATAATATATCCTTCAATTATTCTTAAAATAAACATTGAACAAAAAATACATAGTGAATGCATTAAAAAGAAGATGATTCTTTATTAATGGAGAAATTATTTGCCACTACATTATGGTGTACCAATCTGCCCCTTTATAAAGTGAGGCTCATTATTTATAGCCTTCTTGAGTTACAATACCATGGGTAAATACCATGAGTGGATGCCATTTTCCATTTAGATAAAAAATTAGCTTCTTCTTCACCTAATAATTTAGTTTTCTACATTTTCTTTTAATACACATATATTATTTCTCAAATTCTCCCATTGTTTTTACCCTTTTAATCAAATTTGTTTGTGAACTTGTTGCTAAAATCGTGAATATTTTATGTAATTTATTGCTCAAAGAAATGTCAATTTTATTTTCCTTTCCTTTAATATGTATGATTTCAAAATCATACTCACTAAGAAATGCTAGCCATCTAGCTTATCTAACATTCAGGTTTGGCTAGTCAAAAATATATTTGAGGCTAACATTGTTTGTTCTTATCTTAAATTTCCTCCCAATCAATAATGTCCCCACATTTTCAAGGCATGGATTATAGCTTCTAGTTCGAATTCAAGTGTATTGTAGGATTTAACCCTGTACAAAAATTACCTACAAATGAATTCTTAAAACCAAAAAATATAAAATGGTGAGAACATAAAACACATATACACAAATATGTTCCCCTAGATCCCAAAATTGAGATTACCAGATTTATTTTTCAAGTAATAGGATATGCCAATTTGGAAAATCCATCTATAAACATTCTGTAATAACTTGTAATTCTAATAAATGACCTGAAATCAACTGGATCCTTAGATGTTTCCCACTCAGTAATAGCTTTAATATTTTTTAGATCCACAACAATCCCTTCCTTAGACATTGCACGTCATAAATATTGAATTTGTTCTTGGTAGAATGAGAATTTTCTAAAATTGGCATATATGTCATTCTCTCTAAGTGTTTGAAGAACAATATGTGAGTTCTGATCATGTTCTTCCTTACTCTTGGGGTAAACTAGAATATGATCTATGAATATTCTGACAAAATTTTCAAAAAAATGACTCAATGCACTATTCATCAAGTACATAAAAGTTGTTGGTGCATTATAAATTCCAAATGGAAACACTACAAATTCATAGTCTCCATATCTTGTTATGAATGTTGTTTGATGTGTATATTCATCCTTGATCCTTATTTGATGATATCATGACCTTAGATCAATTTTTTAAAATATTTATTCTCCTAGGACATGGTCAAAAGATTCATCAATCCGAGGTAAAGGATATTTATTTTTAATTGACATTTTATTCAACTAACTATAGTGCCTCATCTTTCTTTTTGACAAAAAAAACTGGTGCACCCAAAGGAAACACACTAGGCCTTATCTACTTTTTATCTAGTAAATCTTGAAATTCTATCTTCAATTCCATTAACTCAGGGCTATTCATACTATATGGATATTTGGACACTGGAACAAACTCCAAGAATGAGATCAATAGTGAAATATATATCTCTCCTTGGAGGGAGTCCTAGTATCTCCTCGGGAAAAAAAACATTGTTGCTGTAAAACAAGGTTGTCCTCTAAATATGGTTTTTGTTTGTTTTCATCTAAATCCTCAACCTAAACAACAAAAATTGAATGCCCTTTGTGAACACATTTCTTTAGTTATAAGGAAAAAAATATGCCTCACATAACTAGCTCTTGTTATTCCTCTAACTATGAAATCCTTTCCATAATCATTAACATAGGTGAAAGACTTCTCAAAACAATTCAGAATTACCTTATGAGATTCTACTAATCCATTCCAATTAGCATGTCATATGACCCAAAAAGTAAAACATTTAGACTCATATGAGTGTTCATTCCATTCAAGTTTAATAAGATTTTTTTCCTATTTCTATCACTTTCCTTTCTGTTCCTATGGCTAGTTGTACTAACCAAGGTTTTCTTTGCTAAGTTAACACTTTTGAATTGCATAATGGGAAATGTAACTCAAGGTAGATCTAGGGTCTATTAATACTGAAAGATTTTGCTCAGAAATTTTACCTTGGACTTCCACCATTGTGGACTAGTGGTTTGTCTGTCTTCCATCTAACGTTGCACTGATCCTTGAAATGTTGTTGGAAATGTCATTGAATGTTGAAGCTTCTTGTAGGTTATTTACTATATCCATTTTTATTTGCTGATTTTTTGGATAGTCTCTACATAAGTGATTTTCACTTCAACCCCAAATTTTAATCAGTGGTCTCATTGCTTCTACAAAATTTCTATTTCCTGCTCCAACCCCTTTTCCACTTTTATGTCCCAAATTTCTTGGATGGTTCACACTTATGCTATAATTCCCTCGATTACCTTTGAAAGTGTTTGGAAAGTGTTTCTTCTTAATGATAAATTTATCATTTCTTGGTCATCCAACTTTTTAAGTTGTCGCATTTCTTTTTGTTTTCATTAAAACACAACTTTTCCTTCCGTATAGACTCATCTACAGTCTTTGGATTCTCAAACTCAATCCTTTCCTTATAAGAAAAATTAAAACAACTAATAATCCTTTGTATTTTGGCTTTTTCATCCTTTAGGTAAGGTACATATCTCAATAAACTCATAAATTTATTAACAAAGTCATCCATGGTAGACTATCCCAATCATAACTCATGGAACTCTCTATATTTTTTTATTGAAATACCTTTCAATTAGATAATTTTCTTTAATTCTTTTCTAAAGAGTTTCCAAGTCAATTTTTTACTTCTCATTCTTTTCACAACTTTGTTCTACTCCCACCATAATGCTGCCTTACTAGTCAATTGGTAAGTTACAAATATTGCCTTCAAATTATTTGGATAATTTTCGACCTTGAAATATTTGGACATATTAGGAAGCCATGATTATTCTCTTTCCTTGGATTCACCATCACAATTTGGAGGCCTAATCTTTTTAAACTCCCCTTGTAGATGTGATGTAGTCCTCTTCTTTCTAATTACAAAAGTAATACTTTCAAATATTTATTCTTCTCTTGTATCAAATTCATGAGACTTACTTTCACTAGAAGTTATAGAAATTATTATATCTATTGATTCAATCCTATTTCTCTTCTTATGAGTTTATGTTGTTTACCTAATAAATTTTTCTTCTTCTATTTTTCTCAAAAAATAACCACTAATCTCCTCTTGTTCTTCTTTATCTTTGGAAAAACTTTCTTGATTTTCTTTTATATTACCTAAGCTTTCTTTCAGACTACGTACTACTTCCAATAACTTAGATTCTTTGTGTTGTGCATTACTATTCCCTCCACACGTCATACCAATCTTAGTATCAGGTTGCTCACCAGTACCTCTAGGTGATCCAATAGAAGTATTACCATTGTGTTCTTCATCCATGCTTCAAACTTTTTCTTACAGTCCTTTGATAATCTGGTCATCACATAAATCAAATAATTATTTTAGTTTTAGGCCTCATAAAAGGCCCAATGTTGTAGCCTACAACTCTGATAACACTTGTAATGTACTTTAGTTACAACACATTTTTTTCAATCCTTTATTGTTTTAATCATACCTATCAATGCAAAGAGAATTTTGAATATACTCAAGGCTGTATTTTAAATCTCAACTTGATTTGTTCTACCTTACATAACTTTTGTTCCTACTTTGGAATTTATCTCTATCTCTATATCTATATCTATATCTATATCTATATATATATATATATATATAATCTATATATATATATATATATAACAAATCCTCAATGTAATATTTTATAACATATCCTATTTATAAATCTTTCCTTAATTATTCCAAACACAATTAGATAGTTTAATAATTTCATAGCCAAAAGTTTAATCATTTATAACAATTATACTCTTGGTTGAAACACTTCAATCCATATAGTTTTAACATATTTATTCAATTCTCTCATATACATGTATAATTAACTAAATCAAAAGTCACTTTACATTATCGCAAACACATGCTTTAATAGTGCTCGTTAGATATTTAAATTCACACTATGCCTTTGAAAGAGTTCCATAAATACTATCATATTCCTTAAACCATATAAAAAAAAGTATATATTTGTATTACTAAGCTTTTTTATTCATTCATGTGATTTCCTAGACTTTAATAACCTTTGAAACTATAGGTTTGACACCAATGTGGTATATATATATATATAAACATCTTGAAACTTCATCAACATGTTAATATCTCATTATTCCATGTGTTTCACCAATACAAAAAATTGGGGATAGGTAAAAACCCTAAAAATAATAACAGGTATATGATTGAACACAATCACTAGCTCATAAGAAATTAGGGTTCCTACATTTACCAATGACTACTTTTACATCCATCATTTTCGCTTGTTGTTCATTCTTTTTATTTGGTTGTCACTAGTGTTCTATGGCTCTGTAAATTATTTTGATTTCAAGGTTTTCGTTTATTTTAATACTCTATATTGCGTAAACACCCCTATTAAAATCCTTCCTTTTGGTGTTTTTTGATTCCTTGATTCATATATTTGGACAACGTACCTCTTTAAACCATTCAGAAATTACAATTCTAGTAAATTTTTATTCCTTTTTATAGTTTTTGTAGTTTGAAATGATATTTTTGTTTTATTCATTGTTATTTCTAAATAAATCAAAATACTTCATTATATAATTACGTGACTAATTTTATTCATGATATTTAGGTTTTTACAGAGAACCCCTTTTTATATACCATTGACTTATGGAGGTTTGGTTCGGTTCTTTCGATTACGTTGTAGTGAAAACACAACACCCCCATTTTATTTTATCATAATAGACACGGGGACCCTTTTTGCATTGTATGTAGGCTTTGAGTGTGATTACATCATTTCAAGTCTAATTTTATTTTTATTTACATTTGTTTTATTTTTATAGTTTTCTTAAATTTGATTAAGTTTGTTTGTTAATAAACTTTGTAAATATTTTTTTGTTTTTGTTTTAAACATCTTAATTATTTATATTAATGAATAAAATAACCTCCAATGCCAAGAAGTGTGCATAGGCTTTAAGCCTTAATGAAGTGGTTTTTAGATATCAGATATATTGGAGCTTTGAATCGTAGGAGCCCTTTTAGAATTCCCCAATGTCAAAACCTCGATTCATAATAATGTGGAAAACCCTTTTCATAAGGGTTTAGAGTGTCAATTCAAACATATCATACAACCAAAGTCCGACCATTATATAAAGGCACTATATTTATAAGTATTGTTAGAGGACCCACATACCACGCTCATGTATATCGAAGAATTCCATATCGAAGTATTTGTTATGTTTCCCCTCTTAAAAGCTCCAATATCATATTTCCGTTTGATCATTGATATCCCTAAAGGCCTTCACTCTGATATGTCGATATATCACTCTACCGATCTCTGAGCTCCGATAATCATTCACCTCCGATCTCCGACATACTATTCACTCCAATATCCGGACTTGATAGCGGTAGAGGAAATTCCAACTAAAAAATAGCCACCTAAGAAAAAATTAAGCAATTAACAAAATAATGCCACGTAGACAATTCTTTAATATGTCACTTTTATTATTTTACTTTTTTCGAAATTACCAAATAAATGTGACGTTTATCAAAATAATAGTATATGTAATTTATCTTTATACAATTTATTAGCACCGTGTTTAATAAATTTTAAATTAGAAAAAAAATTAATTAAAATTAAAATTAAAATTAAATTTAAATGACCTAAACTTAAATTAAAAAAATATATATATTTAAAATTATATTACTTGCACATCATTAAAAATAAATAACAATATATATTATATTTAAATTAATTTATTAACAAAAAATTTAAATTAAAAAGTGAATTTAAAATTAAAATTTAAAATTAACCAAATAAATGCACTTTTATCAAAATAATAGTATATACATTTTATATTTAAATTAGTTTGTTTACACAAGATTTAATAAAATTTAAATTAAAAAAGTAAATCTAAAATTTAAATTAATTACGTGTCATTAAAATTATCGATACTATAGCTTTTAATAAAATAAGATATTAATTTTATTTTAAATATTTAATGTAGTTTGGGTCACATGGGCACTATTCACGCTTAAGATAGGTAAATTGTATTATTAAAAAATTTGCCAATGCCTAGTAACACATGTATCCCTTTTGAATTTTAAATGATTCTGATTGGCTTACACATTATGACATGGAAATTCAACATTAATATTTTAAAATAAAATTTCCTCTAATTAACATTGTTCTAATCAGAATATCACATCCATTCCAATATCAGGGCCTTTTGAAATGATACTTTGATAAATCCTAATCTCTGATCGCAGATATGTTGCAAATCTGATGTGCTTTATCTTGACTATTTAATATAATGCCACCTCTACTATATCGCAAGTTTACAGAGTGTGTCATGTTGTGATCATTTCAAAACCTCTGATTCATAAAACCTTCGATATCCACTCGTTTTTGCCACTTGTCGCGTTTTGGTTTGATCACTGCTATAAAGTCTAAACAACCACTATTTTAATTTTTCAGGTTGTTATGGTTTTCTTTATGATTTGTTAAGATTCGAGTGATTTTTAATAAAACACCCACTTATCCGTTGTATTTTGATCGCATGGATAATATCAGGGTTGATTCTAAAAGAACTCCCTCTTCTGATTTTAATTAAAAAGTTGAACCACTTTAGTGCTAAAGAAAGAAAGAGGTTCTTGAAAAAGGCTATTCAGAGAATTTCTTGGAAACTACCCTTCCGCTCATTCGAAGATTGTTTAAATCTGATCTAAATGAAGCTTCCAAGATCTTCTAAGTTCAGCTTGTGATTCAACAAAATACGAAACCTTGATATTCATTTACTTTTTATTTCCTGTTTTTTTAGAAACTTTAGGGATTTGATAAATTCGTAACTCTGTATAAATACCTGAATCTTCAACAAGATGGAGGTCGTTATCCACACATAAGGGGATTCTCTATAATAATGTAATTTGTGCTTTCGCACTATTGTAGAGTGCAGAGAGTTTTATTGTAGAGATTGTAGAGCAGTTATTGCTCTGTTATAAAGATAATTTTCACTATTGCAAGCACTTTCATTAAAGGTTACAGCTACTCTTAGAACTAACCAACTATGAAGGAAATGTAACATTATGTATTATAGGTGTAAATATATTAACTCTTTTTTTACGTTAGATTAGTATTAGATTAGTTTTAGGTTAGTATTAGATAAAACAGTAACTAGACCCATAACGATTCGAAACCACCATCTTCAATAGAAAAGGATATGCTTTAAGTTCCCGATTGGGTGGTCTCCTCTAATGCTGATGGTAGACATTTTTTCCGATCAACATTTTTGGCGCTAGAAGGAGGATCAACATCTGCTTTGTTTCTTTAGAGATCTTGCTTTTAATTTTTTATATGATTTCAATGGCTCCTCTTAAGGGACCACTTTGGAGTTGCTTTAATGGAATTCCACCTTATTTGACTCCAATTCAAGCAGCTAAACTCTTGTCAAAGAAGAAGTTTAATAATGATAATAATGCCTCTGCTTATGAACATGTTTATCAATTTATTTTAAATTGTAATCATTATGATCTTGATGAAGGTGTCATGTGCAAGTTGTTTACCCTTTGGTAGGAATAGCAAAACACCAATGAAAATCCCTACCATTTGCTTCCATACACACTTGGGACACTTCTATAATTATTTTCCTACTCACTATTCAAGATTACGACTTTGAAAAGGTATGTGATCAATTCGAAAATCTTTGTCGTTTTGAAGGTGAATCATTAAATAACTTTCGTATTGATTCAAATAAATTTGTTCTCAATTTCAACTTGATGATTTACCTCAAGAATTTAAATTAATAGAATGGTTTGATAAATTAATTTTTTTCCTTTCATTCCTAATCCATATGAAATAATTCCAAGTTTAAATGAGTCGTCTTCGCCTTCCATTAACTTTGCTAAAAAATCTAACATGGAGAAACATGTTAATTGCGATGAAACTACTCAAATATATATGATATATTTCTCCATTTAATTTATACTTCTTATAGTGTTAATGATAATTCAGATTCACTTTCACATGTTAATGAATTGCAACCGACTAACGTGGAATCATTGATCACATATACAGATTTGAAGAATCATTGATCCTGAAATTAAAAGAATCAACAGACATCTCAAATACCATTTGTTGAATCAGAAAATTCCGACGTTGGTTATAATGATCACCTGCAAAATTCAAGACAACATGAAAGTATGATCAACAAAGAATCTGAAATCAACAATGAATAATACAGAGAGGAATCTGCCCATAGAGATATTTTTAGGTTCATTATCTCAAGCTCTCATTTTCATCTTTATCCTAATATTTTAGCAATTCGGTTCCTATTCACATTAATGATATCTCATAAATCAAAGAACTTGTTACACATGAATTTCCTGTTGACTTTCACCAAGATAAAGAAATATTCAATGATCATTCTTTCAATTTTGAAAAAAACGTGGCCAATTATTCTTCTTGTTTTGACATGTCTCAAGGGAATGCTATATTTTTTAAGAAAAGTTGTGAAGTCGTTTATGATGAGTATGATGACAGTGAGAATATTTATTTATCTCATTCTTCATTAAATCCTCGTGGTCCAAGTAAATTTATATTTGAAAATTAAGAAATCTTTAATTCAAAAGTTGTTCCAATCTTTTCTCGTTGTCAAACTTTTAATGTCTATAATGATTTCACTAATCAAGAACCCATCACGATCTATGATTCTACTAATGATCACATTACCTTTTCTATTCCTGATCCATTATCTCATGCGCAGGATGATGCCAATAACCATTCCAATTTCATTTTGGCTAAGTCTCGTGGAAAGGAAATATTTTCAAACCTGTCACAATTGTTGTGTAACAATAATTGTAATATTTATGTAAATAGTGACTTGATTCTATTTCAATCCTTTTGGATTGATTTAAATTTATTTTCATCTTTTATTTTTCAACCCTTTGATATTTTATGCTCATATGTTCAACAACTCAGCATTTCACACACACGAGATACATTAACAGAAAAGGATAAAGTTGAAATTCAGAGCTTTATTTCTAAACATCAAGAGCCATTACTCTTCCAATTTTGTCTGATTTTCAGCTCATATCAATTTCATTCTCCTTCTCAAAGGCATTGCCAAAAAATTGTACTCGAGTATGTACTTTTACAGCATGATCAACCATCTAACATGATTGATGACCTTTCATCTTATGTACAAAAATCAGCAATTTGATGTAGGTCATTGCATTTAAAATAATATTTTCACAATCTGACCTATTATCCTCTTCTTCATATCACTTCCAAACTCTAATTAATATTCATCCACATTTTTATTATCCCATTGAGATTCGGTTGGAAGAAAATCTCCAAGAGAGGGTGAATGTAAATAAGTTACTTCTTGTACATACATTAACAATAGTTGTACATAATGTTTTTAGTTTTATTTATTATGTTTCAAGTAGATTTATAATTTCGTTAATAATATTTGACTGCATATATTCATGTAGAAAATAAAATGCTTGAATGGCTTCATTAGAAGTGTCATTTCACTTAGTGTTAGCCTACTTTTCAGATTAGGAATAGGCATAGTTTAGAAAATAGTTAAAATTGAATAAGAAGATGATTTTGAACTTCGATTAATACATGCGAGAAAATGAAGATTCATCATGTAAAATTAAGATAGAATTATTCCAGTTACACATTTATACGTTCATCCTCATCTTGTTTAAGCTTAATTTTATCTTTTCTTTTCTCTTTTAATCATTATTCCTTTCTTATATTTTGTTGTTCTTTTTTCAAGTTCCTGAGGATTTGATTTGTAGATTCAACTTTGCTAACAAATAACATTTTAGAAGAAAAATCATCATATAACATTAGGGAGTTTTCTCTTTTCTAATTTGTCATATATTTTGAGATCGATTGTCAATATTATTCTTAAAATTCAATGTTTAAAGACTCGCAAAATATCTTTAAGATATTCAAGAGTAAAAAAACCATGTTAAAGTATACAATAATAACTCTAAATAAATAACTATGCTTTGAAATAAAATACCTTTATTAACAAATCATCCTACAATATAAAATAAACATAATCTCATTTTTATGTTAATACTTTATTTATCTTGTAAGATCTATCTCAAGTTTTGCTCTGTTGATTGTCTTCTTTCTGATTTGATAAAGCATTTTAGGCTTAGCGGGGTTGTCTTTTCATTTCATTTCATAATAAAATGGAGTAATGTTTTCTCTTTCAGCTTGACATAATCATTGGGCAAGTCACTTTTATGCTCTAATTTATATTAATAGTCTCTAAGGATCACTTCAATGAAGATAATTTCATTTATGTTCAGTTTCAACTTTCCTAACTAATAGAGTCCCTAGTTCTTTAAGTTTAAATATTTCCGCTATTTTTTAATGAACTATATTTAAACCCCTACCTTTGAGGAAAGTAAAACAAATTTAACAACATTTACTTAAAGTCATGAGTTCTTTTGGCAAGAAAGTTTAGTCAAGTGAATAGTAGTCAACTTAAAATCGTTTTACACCATCCCTTGCTCTTAAGGAGAAATTTGCCACCCCATCTATTAATTAATCTCTATGAAATTAACAATAAACATAGTTTAACATAAATAACAAAAATGGTCAATTGAAGGATAGGATCTATCATCATGAGCTAACCTACCATAATCATAAGTTCTAACATTGTGACATTACCATTATTAGTTACTAAGCAAAGGTAATGGATTTTGACTACATAGTTGAAGGACAATAGGTCTCATCACAAACCAACTAGTTCACCATGTTAGATCTTGTGAATGACATTGTCATTATATGGTTAACAAGCTAGGACAATGATATTCAGTTAGAATTCAAATAAGTTTAAGTTGATCTTTTGCAATTGTGCATTTATTCCTAATAGATGGGACATTGGCACCTAAAAGGGCTAAAAGGCATCCTTGTCGAGGCTATAGACACTAGCTAACACCAGGCCATGCCTATGGTATTGAAGTTACATTAATACTATGTTTTCGTGATTAGCTTGTTTACTCGAAAACTGATGTCTAACTAAGTTGACTGTTGTACATATAAATTTATTGAAAAATTGAATTCATGGGGTAAATTTTTACAACTTCATAAATGACAATGGTATATCTATTTATGTGACAACATATAATAGGGAAAAAATAGTTAGGATATCTAAATTTGAGCATTTCAATTTATCTAATTATAATTGCTTTGTTTTTACACTAAGTTACGTATTTTTAAGACAAAGATAACTTCTTCTCCCCAGTGTGTGGCCATTGTTGTAGTGAAAACACAACACTACCATTTTATTCTATCATAATAGACATGGAGACCATTTTTTTCATTATATGTAGCCTTTGAGTGCGATTACATCATTTCAAGTCTAATTTTCTTTTTATTTACATTTGTTTTATTTTTATAGTTCTCCTAAATTGGATTAAGTTTGTTTGTTAATAAACTTTGTAAATAATTTTTTTGTTTTAAACATCTTAATTAATTATATTAATGAATAAATATCCCTTGAGACCAAGAAGCGTGTATAGGATTTAAGCCTTAATCAAGCTGTTATTATATATCGAAGATATTGGAGCCTTGACATCATAGGAACCCTTTTAGAATTCCCCGATGTCAAAATCCTGATTCATAATAATGTGTGAAATGCTTTTTATAAGATTTCAGAGTGTTAATTCAAACATATCATACAACCAAAGTCTAAACATTATATAAAGGTGCTATAATTTATAAGAACTATTGGAGTACCCACATACCATGCTCTCGTATGTTGGAGAATCCCATATTGGAATATTTGTTATGTTTCAACTCTTAAAATCTCCGATATCATATTTCCCTTTGATCACCGATATCCCTAAAGGCCTTCGCTCCAATTTGTCTATATATCACTCTGTTGATCTCTGAACTCTAATAATCATTCACCTCCAATATTCGACATACTATTTGCTCTGATATCTAGACTCGATAGGCATATTAACATTGTTCTAATCAGA
>APFE031171062.1:169062-171562 GCA_000404065.3 Pinus taeda | reverse complement strand
TGTTTGTACTTCAGAAATAATGTTTAATATTAAATCGTTTACTTAAATTATACTCATAGTCATGTTTGTGCTAATTTGTCATATTTCTCGTTTGGTTAAATATTTACTGCTATTTAATTGGTTCTAGTTATGTTTTAATTAAAAATGTTTATGGAACAAACATGTAACCAAAATGCTAATCTTCTCTGTCTTTACATATATTTTCCAAAAGTCTAGATTTTTATTCCATATTGACCTAATTTGTTCTTCTACAATCTAACATATCAAATGTGAAGTCTCTGACAGCCCTAGTGCTAATATGGAAAACCCAGTTATAATTTGAAAGAATAGGAACACCATTGACTCCCCCTCCTCTTACATTAATGCTAATAATAATATTTAGCCCTTTCCACACCTAAGCTATGGTAGAAAAGTCATTAACATCTCCAAGTATACTTTGAAAATAGAAGAGTTTGAACTCCTTAATAAATGTCTTAATTTTTCCATCACCCCAAGTAGCCACCCTTTGAAGAAATCATCTGCAATCTTGAGAATGGAATTCAAGCACTCAAGGATGAAGACAAGGAGCTAGTAAGATAAGAGTGTTTCATTATTTTAAGAAGAGCCAAACCTCCGAAGTGTAATTTAAACCATGAGAAATTAATAGCCTTAAATAGTTTAAGAAATAATGAAAGCATTGTCATCCTTAGAGTAGATGAAGGAGGGGCAAAAGTGGTTATGGATAGAAATGAATACAATGCCAAAATGAAACACCTCCTTTATAACAGTGGAAACTACAAAAAACTTTATAATAACCCTATTTCCAAAATCACTAGAATTATTAAGAAATCCATCAAAGACTCGAACCTGGATGAAAGAATAAAGAAACACTTGACTCCAGATAGTGAAATCACCCCTCATATTTATCGAGCCCCAAAAATCCATAAAGTAGGTGCCCCCCTCCGACCTATTGTTAACACCATTGGGGAACCCACATATGAGCTAGATAAATATGTTTCCAACGCCTTAGCACCCCTGGTTGGCAATATTAACTCATTCATAAAAGACTCTAATCATTATGTGGATTTCATTAAAAAAGGGAAAGTAGAACATGGTTATAAAATTGTTAGGTTTTATGTTGTCCAACTATTCACTAATGTCCCCTTAGAGGAAGCAGTTCAAGTCATAAAACAAGTCAAAGATCCCCAAACTACAAAAGTAGCTGAAATATACCTTCACTCTACCTTCTTCACCTTCCAAGGAGAATTATTTAAACAAACAACTGGAGTGTCTATGGTATCACCACTATATCCCATAGTAGAAAACCTCTTTATCGAGAAATTTGACAATAAAGCTCTTGACACTTTCCCCTTGAAACCTAAATTTTGGATTAGGGTTGTTGATGACACCAATGTCAACTGGCCACATGGAGATGAAGAGCTTAATAATTTTCTAGTCCACCTCAACAACATATCTAATGATATTAAGTTCACTATGGAGGTTCAGGAAAACAACAAGATCCCATTCTTGGAGATTCTCCTCATAAGGAATAAACATGGATCACTCGGACATAACGTGTTCAGAAAGAAAGCACACATTGACAACTATCTTCATGCGGACTCTCACCATCACCCATCCCAAAATATGGGGGTTCTTAGGGCTCTTTTCACAAGTGCCTTCAAAATTTCAGATGCCTCCCATACTGAAGAAGAGATCAAATATTTAATGAAAGTCTTTGAAAACATCAGATATAATAAGAGGGACATCGTCAAGGCCATAAAAAGAGTTAGATCTAGAAATACAAACAAACAAACTATAACAAGCACCTAAGTTACAAACAAGAGAGGATACCTACCATACATTCAAGGATTCACAGACAAACTTGCCAAGGTTCTCAAAGAGAGGGATATTGAAACCTCTTTCAAGCCCATGCTAACTATCAGACAAAGAATGAAATCAGTTAAAGACAAACATGATCACCTCTAGCAGAAAGGTGTCTACAAGGTCTTAAGTTCACGTGGTAGTTGTTATATTGGTGAAACTAGAAGATCATTAAAAATAAGACTAAAAGAACATGGTGCAAAAATAAAAAATGATAGAGTAAAATCCTCAGTATTGGTAGAGCATTCATCAAAGACCTATCACCATATTTTCCTTAGAGACGTGAAGGTTATCGCTAATGAAAACCATAAATATAAACGGAAAATGCGGGAGGCTCTTGAAATCATTAAACATCCTCTTAATCTCAATAGGGATGGGGGTTAGAAATAAGAAGAAATTTGGTTTCCCTCGTCTCTCAAAATCCCAACCCGTCATTTGCCTACCCCCAATAATATCTCCTCTCCAAACCTTTTCCCTTCCCTCCTTCTCATATCCTCATCTCTTTAAAATTATCTCTCATATAATTGCCCCAGCTAAGCTTCTCATTTTCATTATTTCCCGTACCCCCTTGTCATCCCTTATACTCACAATATAACCTCCCCTATCAATTTATTAGTCATTAGTTAAAAAAAACGCTCTT
>APFE031171062.1:123386-152281 GCA_000404065.3 Pinus taeda | reverse complement strand
AAATAATTTTATAATTTAAATAAATACATTTTATATTATTTATTTCATAGAATTGATTCTTTACTTAATTGAGAGCATATGACTAGATACAAGTTTGACAACACAGCAAGTAAGAAACTTGTTAAAAGCTGTTTTAAATTTAGGGCCAAATTGTCCCTAGTTTAAGTAGGAATAGTATATGGATGCTTCGTGACTAAACTATAAGGGTATAAAGAAGTAAGTCATTTTACAAAGTAAGGATGGTATTACAATACTATTAACTCAAAATTTAAAGAGAAAATATGGTGGAATAAGGAATTAGAAGGAAAAATAAAAGTAAGGTATAATAATATTGTGATCAACTCTACTCTAGAAGATCAAAAGTGTTATGTTTTGACTATTAGGAAAGTTAGGGCAAACATGACCTAGTTTATTATTGGTATTTTACTTGGTAGAGGTTTGGTAACCCATGGACTTTGCAATCATATTTTCATGTAATATAACCTATTTAAGGACATGATAGATCCATTATAAGACATCTTTTGGGATAAATAATAATATATTATTAGTGCCTTTAGGTGTTTCTATTATGTTCTTATTTATCTCTCTTTTCATAACAATGACATTAGATCTCCATGAATAATGCATGACCAACGTAGAGTATTTGGTTTGTAGCACATGATGTCAACCCTCTCATGCATGAAGAATATGTAGGATTAAGTTGTAGAATGAACCATTGAATATATATGATGGTGTAGGTGTAGTCATATGCTAACTTGAGGTCAACTTGCTATAAGACCTATTATTTAATCATACATGTTGTAGTGGAGAGGTGCATAGAGTTGAACTACTTAAATCGGTATGATGGTGGGAATTGTACTCATATGCTAGGTGAGGGGGTAATGTGAGATCTCCTGATGTAAGATGATTTATGAACCATGTACTCGAAAATCTATCCAAGAAAAATTTTGGATACAAGGTTACCCATGTATTCCAAAGAATGGTAATTTTTTTACATGGGATTCAACAAAGATATTGGGACTAGGTTAATCTCTCGAAGTCAAATTTAAGAGGGAAATAACTAGGATAGTTAGAAAAAATAATGGTTTACTATTGGGAGTTTACTTGCTTGAGGTTTTGGTATCCCTTAGTCTTTTTCATGGTATTTTCAGTAATATAGCTTATTTAAGGGCACGATGACTCCATTGTAAGGTTGCTTTTGGGCCAAATAATAATAGATATTTGGAATTGGTTTCTCTTGAGGGTTTCTAGGATAGTTTATGGTCTCCATGTCTTATTAGTTCCTACCCAGGTAAGAATCTAAATAGATTTGCAATTTCACTACTATTAGTTTATATTTGACTTATGAAAAACTTAATGTTAAACGTTAGAAATAAATAATGATCTTTTATTGCAATTTAAAAGAATATTTTTTACACACTTATTTGGACAAAAAATTTGATACCTTATTTTAGCCTTAACGTCATCTATCACAATCTCACTGATAAACTATTGATAACACTCAGAAGTCACCATGTGGATAAGTGTCTCACGAATGTTTTTCAATGATTTCTAAAAATTGTTACAATCAATACATGTTTCACTAATTTTTTCCATCAAGTTTTGGAAACAATTACAATTAATAAATTAATGACAAGGCAACTGCATAACTAAACCTAGATCTATAGGCCTCTTTGCTAGTGTTTAATTTAGTTCACCCCATCAAGATTCAATAAACCATTACACCTACATAGGAAATTACCAAGCCTTCATGAATTCTTCAACCCCACAAATTTTTGGTTTTCCTCAATCAAGTAGAGTTTATATTGACTAGTGTTTGTTTGTGTTTGTTTATCATCTAGTGGCATCCGTGTGATTTATTATTATTATGCATTGGTAAATAACATGATCTATCCCATATCCCATCATTTCGTCCAAATAAATGACCAAAAATATTTACCTACCATGGACTAGAGAGGCTTCGATGAAAAAATTTCTTATGAGTTGTGAAAAATGTTCTTATGAGTTTATCAAAGGAAAGAGAGTTATAGATATTGGATACCAGAAATCAACATTATATTTTGTTATGGAATGTACTAAGGTGAATTCAGGTTTATTATACATAACAAATATTATACAAGTTGTGTTTCCACTCTTTCAATTCAATTTCTATAGGGCTATTAATGCGTTCTTTCTAAACCCTGATAAGAGAATATGTCGATCCTTGTATGGTGATCTTCGGAAGAGCCTGATGGGGGATTATTTTCATCAGATCAATGGATTTCCCACGCAACTCTTTTGTAATACATGTTTTGCACCATTCTTACTAGAAAGACCAAGGTTTTGTGCACAACATACTATCACACCTATTTATACCACTAGCATATTTTAACCTATCTTATCGAATAATTTGTTTTTTAAAGCATGAATAAAGTGTTATGGATGGAATTTAATATTTTTGGTAAATGCTTGTTGCCCTAGACTTGGAGTATCTAATTTTTAAATAGTAGTAATGTAGTTTAATTTTTGTTATTTATGACCATGTAAATGTACCTAACATTTCTCAATATTGTGAGCGATATAAATAATTGAAATTAAAAATCTAAATAATTGAATTGGTTTTTTAATTGTTTATTTTTGGGTAGAGGTGGGAGTGAATCCATTGACTAATTAGATTATATGACAAATTATATAGTTTAAATGAATTCAATATAGATATTCTTAGAAAATTTAGTGATCAAATAACTCCAAACTAAATGAAAAAGAAATATAAAAATAAAATAAGAATATATTTAATATGAACAATGTATGGACATAATAGTATACTTAATATGAACATGAACATGATATAAATTTTGGTATAATGTATGATTGATTAGAGTTCCATAGGTCTCGGTTTAATCCATGAACCATCCTTCATTTGTGTAGAGAAGCAAGCTTTTATAACATTTATTTATTCACCAAAATTTATCTCATATCGAATGACAGAGCGTTCCTCTCAAGGAAAGTCTATCCTTTATTTGAATTACAATTAGAAATATTTCAAATTGTGGTGAACATGAGTGAGATCAATATATTGACTTCACTCTTATTTTCCAAATTCAAGAATATTTATGTTCGCTAAATTCAAGAATATTTTTTAAATTTGCAAGTTCAATTTCAACCTAATAACATAAATGTTTTTCAATTCTTGGTCTTTGTTATAATTTTTTTTCTCTTTCAATCCATAGATGGGAAATCTTCAAGTCTGTTGTTTTTAACCTATGCTGGAATCTCTCCTTATGAAAATATGGTTTTATTCCAGATCACAACTTCGTTGTGTTAGACAATAAAAATGGAAACCAAACTCAACTATGTATTAAGAATTGATCTCAAATAATGATGTACATAATATACATATAAATACATAAAGAAACCATTGATTCAATTTTCGGGTCTTCTTAGACTTTAATAACTAATTACCACAACAAACACCAACTCAAATCATAAGCCGAGGGTTAGATGTCTAACATTCCACCACTAATTTGAAGGGATGTATCAAAGTCCAAAAATGAGAACTAAAAATGCAAAAAAATCATCTCAACCAAGAGTTGAATGTCTCTCAGAAATGGTTTTCAAGGATGATCGCAAACCAAGGATGGTAGTTTTTAAGAGAAAACCATAAATGATACAAAATTGTGGGAGCACTAAAGGTATAAACCAGTGATGGTTTAAGGATGACCATCAACTCTGGAACTATCATAGCGGTTCCAACTTTGGAACAATTCCTAATCTGGCATCATATGCTAATGGAAGTGCTCCATAAAAAATCTCAACATGCTAAAAACATGCAACCATGATCACCCTCATAAAGAATAAATCAAAACAAATCTGAATTTGATTATAAACTAGGATACTAGGCTGTAGCAATAAAATCTTATTATCTTTGACTGAATATCACTTGACAAATATTCGAACTTGTAGCAGATCATCAATCCCATAAATTCCCCCCTTGTCAGATATAGGGTGAGAAGATGAAGTACATTGTAAGACTAGTCAATACTCTTGAACATATACTATAGTATGACCCGTAAATATTTTTGGTGGTTTTAGACTAATCCCAAGAAGTAATCCATCCAAAATTTAGTTTCTCTCATGCAACAATATTCCTTCTAGAACATCTATTTGAATGGTGATTGTGCTTTCCACAATGCTCACATGGGTGAAGATCAAAACATTGATCTTTCACATGTCCAATTCTATCACAACGTTCGCATCAATTAATTTGTTCTAGAACAACATCATCCAAAAATCTAGCACTACGAAATTGTGTAAGTTAGAAAAATCAATAACATGAAAAGATACATCAAAAAAATCCTTATTATATCCCAAACTAGTTCTGTTTTTGTTGTGCACGATTTCTTCCCAAGGTCTAACAAATGTTTTGGGAATTGTAGGTTTCACATCATGACTTTAAATTACATCCAAATTTTCTCCTAAAATGGTTTGATCCATATGACTGGTGATGGGTGTCAGACTCAATCAATGAGTTATTCTAAACAATAACCAATTTAGAATCACAATGACTCTGCTGAAGTTCATCACATTGGAGTTGGGATTCGAGTTGCAATATATTGATCTTCTCTTATGCATTTTGTAAATAATTTCTAATGTCAGATAGGGTGCCCTTGTTAATTTGGACATTGTTATGAACTGTAGATGACATTAGATTTCTTAATACATCTAGCAAATCATTGAGTTTAACCATGTTTTCCAACTTTCTATAAAAGAAAAATTTGCAATCAAAATTGAAAAAGGTGTTGACTCCCTCGGAAAATGCACCCAACACAACCAAATTTATAATGATTTAACTGAGTCTCGAGTGTTGGGTTCAATTGATCATACACCCACTTACGATACAAATTCAAGTAAAATATGAATAAGATATGGTACAATGTTGAGGGAGAAGAGTGAAAACACCCTTTACAAAGTAAAAAACTTCTTTTTCATTGTCTTCACTCTCATAAACTTATTGGCCAATTGAATAGGTGACCAAATATAAAATAACTTTACTAATTCTCCATACTCAGTGTTTTCCCACACTTATAATCAAAATTATTTATGCACTTTTATTATTTAGCAATGAATTTGAGTAAAGTTCTGAATAATTACTTTTATCTTGAAAACTAGATTATCTACCTAAAAAGAATCAATTTCCTATCATGTTTTTGTTGTTCTCAAATCACCATTGTTTACCAAGCAATAACACCAACTCTAAAATATGTTCCAGGTCTAGGAGAAAGCATCCAAATCTAGGGACAAATATTCTAGAGATGACTGCAAACTGCAACAACCACACTCTGTAATCAATGAAGAAACTACAATATCGAAATAAACAATTTTCAAGCTTGAATGTCCACAGGAATGCATCTTAATCACAACAAATTTGTTCACACTCTTTGCCTTTAAGAATGAAACACTTCTTTGTGCCTTCCTAAACTCCAATAAATTCAAAATCACAGTAAATTTATGAAATGATATGGTAAATTTATCCATCTAGTAAGTTTACTTATGCCTTGACCACCAAGAGTTGTCGGTTTACAGTCTATGACTTTTCTTATTCAACAAGAGATCTCCAAACTAAATTACATAAAATTTTCAAGTCCAATTAGTAGTGTGAAATTAACAAAAGAAGGAAACTAACTAGAAGCTAAAAAAAAGGCAAAAAACTTATAGATGATTGTAGCAACATCGTTGAATTTGATTTAATCTAGATTTTGGGGATTTAATTATATCACAAAATCTTTCACTCTTATCCTTGAGAAATTAGGTCAACAATCTGAGACAACACTGCGACAGAGTCTCGGTCACATACATTGGTTGTTAAACTGCCAAATTCACTTGGAGCCAGTGTTTTCTTAAGAAAATAGATATTCACATGACACACTCAGGTTAGATCAGGGACCAATATTCTCTATCTCCTTTTTGAATTCAATTTTGTTCACACATTTCAGCCACTCCTTCTATGCACAATCTAACACAACCTTTCTTGTCCACTAAACAATTTCCATACTTCAGAATTGCGCTACCAATTTCTTTTTCTTTGTTGTGTTCTGCTGTTGGTTGACCTTTAACGTTATCTAACTGACACTAGATGCTCCCAGATACTCCACTTTAATTTTTTTTAAGCTTGCACTTCATAGCAACATATATCCCAACGCTTCAACTACCATCATGTAAAGCATCATCACCAAAAGGAAGTTTTGTTGAAGTGACTCGTATAATCTAACTTCCTAAGATTTAACTTTAGTAATGGAAAGGGATAACATTCACAAATTAATTTTCATCACCTAAAGGAAGAAAGGGCTAAATCCCCAAAGTGTGGTTGTAATAGAACACATTCCACTCTATCATTATTGCCTACATCAATGCATATAAAAAGTTGAGTACCTTTTATCATTTATTTTATCTGCAATTACATGTCATTTGATAGAGAGTAGGGATCCACAACACAACCCACATAGATTAACCCTATTCTCAACCACACTAGTCACACATGCTTTATTGATGCTTCAGATCCACTGTTAGTTAGCCTCCGACGACGACAAATTCACCATCAAACTTGGAGTCATGTGAATTCTCTAATGCACTGGTTGCTTCACGCATCCTATGTCTCTTTCACACAACATTTACCACTATAATCAAACTTTGCGCAATAGTAACAAAATTATACAAGGGCAGAACTAGTGGCTCAAATTGTTACAACAAAGAAAATTAACCTTGCTTTGATATTCCTCGAACCAATGCTATGATACCATTATTAGACAACAATATTGGAAACCAAACTCAGCTGTATAATAAGAATTGATCTCAAATAATGATGTAAATAGTGTACATATAAATACATAAAGAAGTCATATGATTTAGTTTTCTGGGTCTTCTTGGAATTCAATAACTAATTACCATAACACACACTAACCCAAATCATAACCCGATGATTAGATGTAGAACACATTGAGGAGTTATTTCCTTCTCATGTTACAATATATCATGGTGATTTGTTTTCAAGAGTAGATGAAGGTTGCATATGTTTCCATAAGTATCCTAATTGGATTTTCTCAAGTAATGGGGTTGTATCGGATGATGGAATAGAGGCGGAACCTGATCTTGTGGTATTTGATACTAGTTTTGATGCTAAAAAGAAACTCAAGGCCCTGCTTTCAAGACCTTTTATAGATGTTCTTGAGAACTCAACTAGTATAATTTCTTTATGTAGTTCTGGTTATTTCTTCTTTTTGTTCTCCTCTATGCATTTTCCTCATGTTAACTCAATTAAAGGAATAAAAATGCATAGTAAATCATAAGCTCAAATCACTCTCAAAACCTAAATCTATTTTCATCTGCTGAGAATGAACAAACAGGGGGCACATCCTTCCACATATTCCTCACATAGAAATTCTTGGCTATTCTAAAAGCTTATCAAATGTGTATTCTTTTGAAATGTGTTCTTATTGGTTGCCATATTTTTTGTCTGGAAAATTTGTCCTTCCTAGTATGAAGGAAATGTTGACTGATGTAGGCAACCACTACAATAATTGGAAGAAAAATTACGCTATTCTATTGGAAATACTACAATGGGGCTTTTCATATTTGGGGCAATAATAATCTTTGCAAGGACATGGGATGGAATCCAATGCAAAATAATAATTGGTTTAGCGATCTGTTTTTTCCATATAGTAATCTTGATTATCATGAGATGTAGAATATATAGGACAATGATCAATGAACTAACAAAGCTAGAAGTACACTCATGTTGCTACTATTTCTCCAATATAAAAAACACTCAGTAATTTTTTATTATTTAATATTAAAATTCTTATGAAACATAGAACAAAAAAGAAGTTTCTACTACCGTTTTTGGCATAGGGCACTGATAAAGACTATAGGTTCACTCAAATTAATATTCCTTCTCGTTGATATTTTATAATTTCCAGCTTAACTACTATCACTAAACCTTTAGCATGCTAATGATTTACATTTAAAATCCTTGTGAAACATAAAATGAGGAAGTACTTTGTAATAATCTTTCTACAATAGATTGCTGCACAAATTGATATGTTAGTCTTTCACAACTTCTTCTATACATCTTTCCGTTCCACATATTAATCTATTTCCTATATCCTTGGCCTTCTATCAACATCTATTTCTAAGTTAAAATAAAAAATATATAATAAGTTTTAATATTTATATCATGTCTTCCCCAGTTAATATGTGTGCTCGTTATTTGTTGATGTACAAGGGCTACACGTATGTATTTGTTATTTGTTGATGCACAAGGGCTACACACGTAGGACTCAAACACCATCACCAATAAATATCTTTTAAATATTGGTATTTTTGATTCCCAATGAATAAATTGGCATTGTTAAGTTATTGAATTTCAATATTTCTTAATATTGAATAGATTGATTTTATATTATAATCACACATTGAGTTTGTGTGTTACACAATCATTAACTATCAGATGTAAATGGTTAATTTTCTATTGATTCTTTATCATAACTTTTATTATGAATCAATAAGTTGGAACATGATCTTATTAGTATTAATTTATTAAATAGGTTTAGAAGCCATTTTTTTAAGTTAATAAAGTTTAAATATATTCCTAGATAGTTTATTTGCATCTTCTACTAACATGTTTAAATATTGTTGCATAGAGATTGAATCATAGTGCATTTTTAGTATTGGATTTTGAGATGACCTTGAATTTAGCAACTATTATTGTGATGGCACGACGTGTTTAAAACTTAAATGGAGATTATCTAGTTTATTTTGATAATCGTTAATAGTATCGTTATTTATGATAGCAAGATTTTTATGTTTCTGCTTAGAAATTGATTTGCATTTTAACTCTTATTAGTTTAGTTTTGATTTATATAAAACTTTTAAACTTTAGAAAGAAATAACATATTTTTTATTATAATTTAAAAAATCAATTTGTAAATATTTGGTTCGACAAAAAATTTGACGCCTTATTATAACTTTAATGCTATCTATCTCAGCCTCACTAATAAATTCCATTAACTCAAAAATAATCATATAGAAGACCATCTCACTAATTTTTTTGCAGTGATTTCTAAAAATAGTTATGATCAATACATGTTTAGTTAATTTTTTGAAATAAATATGGTTACATGTTTCGTTAATTTTTTGAAATAATTTTTTGTAACGGTTACACTTAATACATTTCTGACTAGCCATTTCTTTTGAAAATTGTTACAATTAATTATTAACGCTTACTAACATTGCTTATGTCACCCATCCCAATTTAATCCCAATTTCTTAAATTTTAAACCTTGTGAGTGTTTTGTTAAATAACTTAACACGTGAGTGAGTGGCTCTAGATTTTTTCTTTAAAACTGGTCAAGTAAATACTCATAACTAATGGGTTATGAGCCTGAAACCTGCATCTCATCTCCCATAATGATCAAGCTAACAATCCTCTATGCATGTGAACATTCCAATATCAAAAAGCATGTGCGAAAGGTTTATGTAATGTGTCTCCTCTAGTTGATCAACTATATCTTTTCTTTAAAACTGGTCAAGTAAATACTCATAACTAATGGGTTATGAGCCTAAAACCTGCATCTCATCTCCCATAATGATCAATCCAACGATCCTCTAATGATCAATCCAACGATCCTCTATGCATGTGAACGATCCAATATTAAAAATCTTCTCCGGAAAGTTTATGTAACATGTTTCCTCTAGTTGATCAACTAAAATTGTAGGTATCATGTAATTCGAACCCACTCATGTGAACGATCCAATATTAAAAATCTTCTCCGGAAAGTTTATGTAACATGTCTCCTCTAGTTGATCAACTATAATTGTAGGTATCATGTAATTCGAACCCACTCGCTCCTCCACCTCTAGATTTTCCAATTTTGCTTTATCCTTTTCCCATTATTTATATTCAATGTTGAAGTGTAAATGAAATGTGGAAAAAAAAATTAAAGCTATGCCATATTGCAGGTATTAAATACAATAAGCATTAAAATCTTTGCTATTTGCTTGGTCACTAGGTACTCTAATTTATTTAATCTATTTTTCTCTTTATTTTTTTGTTTAACAAGGTTATGGTAAATTACATGTTAATTTTTAAATCATATTTTTTATTTCAAGGAGTTAGAATTATGGTTTAGCTTACTTATGGTTACAAATAAGAAAATTATGTACAAAAATATTGAAGTAAACAACAAAGTTAAATAAATTATAATGTTTCTACTGGTACCAAATTTAACCAATTTGGTTTTACTTTTGCTTATATATGTGTAGGGGTGGGGTGGGCAATGTATCTAATAAACACATGGGAAATTGTTTATTTTTGTTTCACTTTTTGCTTTTATATATATGGCAATGTATCTAATAGCACTTGAGCACATGTTAGTTGTATGTGTTGCTATTATGCTATTTTATTTATGTTTTATTTCTTTTTTTATAACATTGAAAATTGCTAAAATAAGAATCAATTCTTGATTAGTCACTTTTGTAAGGCTAAAATGTCAAAATGAAAAACATTTTTTCCCAATACCATGTTATTTTAAATTATGATTTTTTTTTCAAATTCCAAAAAAACCATTACCTATTTCATATCCATAAACAAATTTAATAATAACTATTATAATATTTCTAATTTTACAGAAAGTTTAAAAATTATTAATTATTAAATAAACTTAAGTAATAAAAATAAATATTAAATAAATTAAATTATATGAATCTTAAATTAAATAAATTAACTTTATTAAAAATATTTATAATATACGAATCTTTTCATTTAACCATTAATTTTATATATATTATATATATATATATTATAAAAGGAAATCAAATTTGATTTCAAGGTCATGGACAATAAAAAATTATTTTAAAAACAATTTGTTTGCTGTACAACGTACTTAGATCTACGGAAATCAAATTTGATTTCAAGGTATGGACCATTAAAAAAAAATATTTTAAAAACAATTTGTTTCCTGGACAACGTACTGAGATCTACTGCTACTTTTTAGAAAAGTTTGTTTGCTGTACAAACAATTTATGTCTTTGAATTATTTTAAAGATTTTTTATTCACCAACCCAATTGTCAGCCATGTCCAACCTACCTCTCTGTTCAAAATTTATATATATTTCTATGATTTTTAACAATGAATTCTCAATTTGAAAGCTAGTATCAGGATTCTCTGCATCCCAATTCTCTTCTTGTCCCGGTCCCATTGCTGAGGCAGACAAAATCTGGTGTCTGATCGCTGGTCTTATTTTCTAAAGCAGTATTTTCTGCCCGTTCCAAGATTTGGTAAAAGAATCTAAACTGTATTAAACATCACCAGACTTAGTGAATTATCATAACACAGAATTATCATAAATTGAATATTTGATTGTGTATAAAACAGGCCGTTCCGAACAGTTGCATCACCTTCGGTTTCTGTTTATATAAAAAATGGTGGATACATTTCGGCAGAATATAATAGTCATGGCTAGAGTCCCCATTTCAAGTATTTTATACAAACAGCCGGAGAACGTAGTGTTGGTATGTGCAGCATACACAGACAATTAAAAAATTGAAGACAACAAATAAAATTGAGAAATTTATTTACATGGTAAAGATATTTGATCATTAAAAAATTGTAGAGAACAAATAACATTCAGAATTTTTTTTACATGGTAAAGATATTTGATCTTGGGTCCTTATATGTTCACAGCAATAAGTATTTATATAGTTCTTGGGTTGATATTAGGAATGCTAAAAACTAAATGTTTTAAATTCAAACCAGGGTTTACAGGACAAACAATACAATAATTTTTCTCACCAATACAATAAAAACACATTTTTCTCACCAATACAATAATTTTCACTTTGAAAACAAATTCCCGACCTTGCCCTGTCCATTGATCACGTTGCCAAGAGAAATCCAAACTCCTCTCTTGTTTCTCTAAGAGTTTTGAATTTATAATCTAATAATATTGACTTGGTAAACACTTTGCACAATTATTTTTAATATGAAAAGGTCACTTTACCGAAGTTAATAATATGCGTTACAAAACCATATTTAATATCAATATGCTTAGTCTGGAAAAATATCTTCTGTTATTAATATTTTTATACACAATCAAATATTCAATTTATAAATATGAGAAAGTTTTAATATCAAATAAAAATAGCTATGACAATTATACAAATAAAATTAACTTAGAACTTACAACAAATATTTCATTAGGAAAAAAAATAACTATAATTTAAAAATAAAAATAAAAATAAAAAATAACACCAGCTTTAAAAAAATATATAAAAATTAAACATTAAAAATTGAGTTATGGCAACTGGACATGACAAAAGCCCCCTCCTCTCTTTTAAAACCACCAGATAATAAAAAGAATTAACAATGAGAAAAGGAAAACGCAAGTGACAAATTTGCACCCAAGTAATATGAATCAAACAACCACCTTTTTGCACACACTCCTATGTTACACATATAACGAAAAAACTCAATTACTTTTCTGTAATGTGAATCAAACAACCACCTTATTCCACACAACCCTGTTACACACATAACAAAAAAATTCCATTTACTTTTCTCACATACAACGAGATTTTTTATTGTGTTTTAACCATCCTTACAAGAATTGATTAAAGAAAGTTATCTATGAAGGAAAAATAAAAATTTAGAGTTTAAGTTCGCAAAACTATGTTTCCCCTGCCCACCATACATATCATATTTCTTAAATAATATTGAAAATCAGGAATGATTCTCTTATATGTAAAAGATTGCAAGACAGTGTCGAGAGTTCCATTCAGTTCATCCATTCTAAGTAGTCACACATTAAGAATGACATAAAGGACAGAGACTATTATGAGCTCACATGGGACAAAGCCTATTAAGACTGGTGGGGTGAGTGAGGTTCTGGGGAGCATGGAGCCTCCTATGTTAGTGAGTGCTAGTGTCAGATTTGTTGGTATGGTTGAAGAGCCAAGACTTACTATACCTATGCGTTGAGAAATTTGTTGATCTGTGCCCCTATGCCCTATATATTTGTTGGTTTTGACGTGGAAACTTTCAGGAGTGAAGTCGTCTACATATTGTCAGAGGAGCAACTGCAGCAAGAGTGAGCCAATTGGGACTTGTTAGGGGAATAAGGGTTGTGTTGGATGTTAGAGTGGACCTGCGCACCCTCTGTCAACTCTATAGTGCGTAGATTTGGAGGTTTGAACATCTAATCTCAAGGAAAAGTGAGCATATTTGAGCAACTTCTCTTAAGGAGAAGTGAGTAGATTGTACAAATTTTATTAAGGAAAAGTGAGCGAATTTGCACTTCTATTAAGGAAAAGTGTGTAGATCTCGATTAAATTAAGAAATTTTCTCCCGCGGACTATGTGTGTGATTTAATTTGAGCGGAGCATGGAGCCCAACCTGGGCATTGTTGGAATCATGCATCCATAGATCGTGACAATTTTGAAAAAGGGATTTGTGGAGCTACTGGTAGCGCTCGTAAAGTGTGGAGCAAGAAGGAGGGCACTATTAGAAATTGGGATCTTTTTGTCAAGATGACTAATCTTCTTGAAGATACCTACTTGAATGAAGCTAATAAATTGGATGGATCCATTTATGTTAATTGGAAATTCAAGTTGTAGACTCTGATGGAGGGATATGGCATTTGGACAATCACAAAAGGAGAAGAAGGAAAACCAAGTGTTGCTAGACGCATGACAACTGCATCAATTCAAGACAAGGAGAAGAGGGAGAACAAAGTAAAAGCATTATTAAGGATGTATGTGAAAGATAATATAATTCCTCATTTTCAGGATTGTAAGAATTCTAATGAAACCTGTACTACACTTAAGGACCTGTATGAGACCAAACATACAAATTATATCCTCTTCCTGAAAAGTAAGCTCGTTTATATTAAATGGAAGAAAATGACTCAGTGAGTGCTTTTGTTTAAGGAATCAAAGATCTGAAAGATAAATTGGAAGACATAGGAGAATCAATACCTAGTATTAATCTTGTGACAATCACTTTAAATGGAATGTTAGAGGACTATCATATGTTTATTAGAGGTCTTATAGCAAGGGAGAAAGCTCGGACTATTGAGGAATTGACAGGTATATTGATGTAGGAAGAAGAGAGACAAAAGAATTTAAAGCCTCATAATCTATACTTAGCACTTGTTGCGAAGAAGAAATTCTTCAAAGGAAAATAGGGAGATGAAAGTAAAGGTGGAAGTTCATTTCAAAGAAGGTCATCTCCAAAGTCAAATGAAGATATTTCAGCTGCTAGAAATGATTCTCATATTAAATGTTTTTATTGTGGTAAAAGTGGGCATCTTGTCAGAGATTGTTACAAGAATAAAAGTGATGAAGTGAGGCATAAACACAGAAGACATTCAAGGCACTTTACAGGAGAAGCCCTAAATTTTGATCCTAAGAATTTTAATTTGTTTGAGTCTAATGTTGTATTATCTATTGAAACTGATGATGTCGATGCATGGTTAATGGATTCTAGAGCTTCAATACACATGACATGCAATAAGGATTGGTATGATAATTTCAAGGAAATAAGCAATGGTGGAAACATCTATCTTGGGGATGAATGTGCACATCAGATAAAGGGATATGGAGATATTTGAATTACTCTACTAAATGGCAGTCTCGGACGCATTCAAAATGTTATGTATGTGCCGGAGGTTAATAAAAATATGATCTCTATGTCCATAATTACATATCAAAATCTGAAGGTTGAATTATTCAAAACACAGTGCATAGCAAAATACTTGTTGGATCATGACAAACCTATTGCTTCAGGAGTCAGAGTTGGAGGCTTATACAAGCTTTATGTCACCGAAAAAAGTCATCAAGCATTGAATTCTATAGCTATGTCGACATAAAGTCTTTGGAACCAGATGTATGGTCATATCAATTATCATGATTTGTTGTTGATGGAGAAACAAAAAATGGTTGAAGGAATCCTTACGTTAAAGAATGAGTATGCTTCTTTTTAAGGTTGTGCATTAGGAAAAATTCACAGAGATGAATTCCCATCTAATTTTGATAGGAGAAGAAAAGATGTATTCGAATTTGTGCATTTTGATGTTTTTGGACCCATGCAAACCAAATCCCTAGTAGGTGCTTATTATTTTCTATTATTTATTGATGATTGCATAAGGTACACTTGGGTGTAATTCCTTAGGAAAAAGAGTGATGTATTCAAAAATTTCAAAGAAAAAACATAACAAAGAAGTAAGCAGGGAGGTTCATAAATATCATATATTTAGATAAAGGGGGAGAATACAGGTTGGGGAACTTCATCAATTACTGCAATGATCATGGAATAGTGCAATAATTTATAGTACCCTAGACTCCACAATAGATCAGTGTTGCAGAAAGGAAAAATGGAATGTTAGTGGAGTGCACACGGAGTATGATCAAAGGTAAGAATCTCTCAAATGATTTTTGGACAGAGGCCATTAGTACTATTGATTATTTAATAAAAATAATTCTAACAAGGTATCTTGATATCAAGACCCCATTCGAAGCCTTGTATGGGTTTAAACCAACAATTCATCATTTGAGGGTATTTGGGTGTAAGGTCTTTTCACATATTCTGAAAGAAAACAAGAAAAAAAAAACACTTTATGGTAAAAATATCAAATGTATTCTTGTATGATGATGTTCATAATTTAAAGCATATAAAATGTTTGATCCATCTAATCACAAAGCATTTTCAAGTAGATATGTAATTTTCCATGAGTAAGCATATCAAGGAAACAAGGATAATAACTATGAAAGGTGGCACATATTTCCTGAAGTCGAAAGAACTACAAAAAAGATGAAGATAGTGAGCAATAGAAGCATGAAGAAGAAGAATTGAGTGATATGGATACAACCAATAGTCAGAAGTCACCTAGAGGTGGAGAAGGACTTTCATAGAACAGAGATGGAAACAAAGAAGTGCCAAGAACATTTACTCATTAGATTCACCTACCTGAAAGGTATAAGGACTATTCCTTAATGAGTAGTGTTGTAAATGTCATAGAACCAATGAGTTTTAATGAAGCTAATGAACATGAAAAGTTGAGAAAAGTAATGAAGGAAAAATATCAACCTATGATAAAAAACAAAATTTGGGAATTAACTGAATTTCCTAAATATAAAGAGGCCATATGATGTAAATGGCTATACAAACCCAAATTTAAAGAAGATGGTACTATAGACAAATATAAGGTCAGATTGATAGAAACATTATACTCACAAAAGGATGACATTGATTATACAGAAACATTTTCACATGTAGCTAAATTAAATATTATTATATTGTTAATTGTGTTAGCTACAAAGTACCTTTGGAGCTTGCAACAATTAAATGTTAAATCTTATTTTCTTAATGGTTATTTAAATGAGGAGGTGTATTTGACAAAACCTGGAGAGTTTGGGAAAACCAGGTAGGAACATGTAGTTTTCATATTAAAGAAAGCTTTGTATGGGCTGAACCAGGAACCTAGGTCATAGTATGAGAAGATATATTCCTTCTTTCTCAGGAGGGTTTTATGAGGAGTCAAAGTGATCCAAATTTGAATACTAAATTTGATGCAAAGGGGAATGTAGTAATGATTTCTTTGTATGTTGATGATTTAATTATTATAGGAAATTCAGTTAAACTAATTGATGTATTTAAGGAGCATATGTCACAAGTATTTGAGATGAAAGATATTTGTGAGTTACATTATTGTCTATGTCTTAAATTTTGTAGAGATGTTGGTCAAATTTTTGTTACTCAGGCTAAGTATGTTAGAGAATTACCTAAAAAATTTAAGACGGATCAGTGCAAATTTTCTTTTGTTCCAATGCAACAGAATGTGAAACTTCACTTTGATGATGGCCCAAAGGAAGGTGATGGTACAAAGTACAGGAATTTGGTGGGAAACTTGAATTATATTACTATAACCAAACTTGATTTAGCATACTCTATTGGTATGTTAAGTTAATATTTTGTGAAACCTCTTGAAATTCATTGGAGAGCAGCGAAATATGCACTCAGGTACCTTAAAGAAAAAATTATTTTGGTTCTAAGTTTATTGATTCATTTGATGTTGATCTAACAGGTTACTCAGATTCGTATTGGGCTGGTAATCCAAGTAATAGGAGATCTATTACCAATTATGATTTTACCATTGGATCTGAGATTGTTTCATGGATTAGCAAGAACAAGCCTATTGTATCTTTGTTATCTACTAAGGAAAAATATAAAGCCTTGTGTGCAATAACTTGTGAAGTTGCTTAGTTGAGGAGAGTTCTTCAAGATGTTGGAGAAGAACAAAAGAAAGCTATAGTGATCAAATGTGACAACCAGAGCTCAATAAAGTTGGAAAATAATCCAGTGTATCATGCAAGAAAAAAGCATGTTAATGCTTAGTTTCATTTTATTAGAGAGAATATACATTGTAAAGAATTTTTTCTTGAATATTGTAATCCTTGTTAAAATGTTGCTGATATTTTCACTAAGCCTCCTGGAAAGATGAAATTTGTATTGTTTAGGGAGATAATAGCTATGGAAACTAATTCTTTCTCTGTTAGATATATAATTATTTCTCTGTTAAGGGGGAGACTTGGAAATAATGGATAAAGCAGTTATGAGTGGTTTATATTGTGTTTTTATTTAGGTGTTAGAACCTATTTTTTAGGATGTTGTTTGATATCCCTAATGAAAATTTAATCACATATATATGTGTAATGTTGTTTGATTATTGAATGAATGTTTAGAAACGCTGCTTGGCAGCCTCCAAGTGTAGCTTATCTCACATGTGAGTTATGTGGTTCATTCCTAAATTCCATCTTCCATATTTTTTAATTATTACTATTCCATGGCTTCTCCTCCAAGATTTCATGACATAATTTCAAGCCACAAAGAATTTTGAAATAAGAAAAAGATATGTCAATAACTATAGATAGTCAAACTCCTTCATATATGCATGGATGTAGTTAAAACTAGCAAGAGAAAGCTACGTACACCACCCATCAACTCATGCTAAAATCCTTAGATAAAAGCCTCTAACAATTTCGAAAACCACAAATAATTTCCCAAATGATAGGGTGGTGTACTAATGGTAGAAAAGAGGCAAATACAAGACAAATATCGTAGATATAGACTAATAACAAGGAGACAAAGAGAGATCAAACATTCACATTTTACCTTATATAATACACATGACAATATAAATTACTTACACAACAATACTTACAATATTTCAATGAAATTATGAATTAGCCCTTCATCTCGTATTAGTTCCTCAAAACTACATCTTCAATGTGTTCTCAATCTACATAAAGTTTCCTAATCCTCTTAATAACAAGAGAGGTCCAAATAATCCTCGATTTCTGAATGGAAGCAACAAAAATTAGCCATAATAATTTATTCATGCTTCAATCCATATGGAATGCCTCTAAACCAAAGCATTCATAAGACACATTCTTAGCTATGTAAGAGGAATATCGACAATAAAAAAAAAAAATCCAAACAAACTTCAAATATTGCAGACACAAACTAAGAAGAAGAAATGACAATGAACGTAAAGTTCAAAAATTCGTTATCTAATGCATGGTTGAATACAAATCAGTTACAATTTGTGATGTACAAACTTGATTAATATTAATGAAGCTCCTTATCCCATTGGTTGCCTCTATGTCTTTAACGCAAATAAAATTAATTATGAAAATAGAAAACAAGAAGCCTAACATAAACTAAAAGAAATTAGTGTAGAAGGTTGTAATTACACAATTGGTTCATCTACTTAATGAAAATAACCCATGAATCAAATTTATTAAAATTGTGAATTATATTTAATCTTTTACTTCTAACGTGACCCGGAAAGATTAATAAAAAAAATAAATTAATATACTTCACTTTCATTATATATTTAAATACCTCTTAGTTTAATTTCTCCAAAAAAATTAATGAATTGTATTTAAACTTAAAATCTCCATCAAAGTATTCTTAATATTTATGAGCATGTCCTTCGTATAAAGTGAATAGGGATGTATGTTGTGAATGTGAGGACATTATCATCTCTTTCAATGAGTAAGGTTGACATGCCTTCCTCCCACACTATAAAATGCAACATGGCTAAAAGTTTAAACATGGGTATTTATAATTTAGATTAGATTATTATATTTTTTTGTCACTTATATTGAAGTTTTTAGTGTGAGAGTGGAAGAATGAGCTCACGAGATCATTTTTCTAAGGGACTTATTTTGGAAATTTGTGGCATGAAACATCACCAGAGTAGTTTAAGACATCAAATGACATTTTTTTGGGGTAAAAATTTATCACTTAAGAACAACACCTTCTTTCTTTATTCCACACACAGATACCTTTCCAATGGCATAAGGAACCACCTTAATCAAAATTCATATGCAAAATTTATGCGACTCGAAATTTGACCTTCCTATTTTGACCCTCATAATTTCAGAGGATCCCATGTTAACCCCCATTATTCATGGAAAATGGGATAACCACATAATCATGATGAAAAAGACTCTACTCCATATTGTAATGTTATTTAAGAGTTGAAGGAGTCAAACTTAACCACCAGTAGGATATGAGGATATCTTTGTACCTGCATTGATTTTTGCATTGAGAGAAAGAGAGCAGAGTAGCCTCACTTTCTAGTTGGGATTGTTAGAAAATTATATATTACAGAGCAATGGAATAGAAAAAATACTACAGAAATATAAACACAGAAAACACATAAAACAAGAGAGACACAAATATACATGGTTCACCCAATTTGGGTTATGTCAATGGAGAAACAACTAGTTCTTCCTTTTATATTATCCAACAAACTGAAGAGATACAACCTACAACAGATCTATTGTAATACCCTCTTCTCTCTCACACAATCTCCTCTCTCTTTCTCACTCAGAATATAGATCTACATAGACACAATACAATTCCCTGATATATAGCGTGGGGTTGCCTTCCAATGTAGAAAACCCTAAATTAAACATAACTTCTATTGTCAAATCTCCGCCTAATGAACGACCCATATTGACTACGAAATTACAACATTTTACAAGGTAATTTTACATCTATTTTTAGCTTCGGGGGCAATGACCTGATCCTTCACCAACTGGGGGCTCCAAATAATCGTCATCGCCACCCTTGGACCTCCTTGGTAGTGTACATAGATGGGCGGCGTTGCTTCCCATTACGAAGTAGGGTCCAATGTGGCGATACCTTTGAATACATTAGATAATCACACTCCACACCCAACAATCTCCCACTTGGAGACTGATTATAGCAACTCCACTGTTGCTTCATTTTCTAGACAATGAATCCACTTTGGAGCTGGTTGTTTTTCATCTTCTTCATCATACTTGAAAACCAATTGAAACTGAGTAGAATCTTATTTTCTCCATGGTTACAACTTTTGTTAACATATGTGCACGAATTTGGCTAGTGTGTATCTTTTCCAGCTTCAACTGTCCATCTTCCAATGCTGACCGTATGAAATGGTATTTGAGCTATATATGTTTAGTCTTAGAATGATGGCACTCTAGCTGTCACTATATAACCTTCCCAACTCATGCTTCTTACCCAATTCATCCAGAAACCTTTGTAACCAAATCATTTCTTTACTAGCCTCTGTAGCAGCAACATACTCTGCTTCCATTGTTGAGAGTGCAACAACACTTCGCAGTTTTGAAACCCAATTGACATTTGTTCCACCTACAATAAACACATACCCTGTTGTGCTCCTCCTTTTATCTCTTTCACCTGCCATGTTTGCATCAACATATCCCTGTAGTGAAATGTTTGAACCACCAAAGCATAATACCTTATTTGTGGTACTTCTCAAATACCTAAGAATCCACTTCACCACCATCCAATGTTATTTTCCTGCATTGTTCATGTGCCTACTTAGAACTCCCATTACATGTGCAATATCAGGCCTTGTGCATAACATTGCGTACATTAAGCTTCCAACTACTAATGCATATGGAACTTTAGACATATAAGCTATTTCTTTTTGAATCTTTGGGTACATCTCCTTACTTAGCTTGAAATGGCTAGCCAAAGGCATCCTAACTGGTCTTGCATTTTTCATATTAAATATTGTCAACACCTTTTCTATGTACTCACTTTAGACAATGTTAATTTTCTATTCTTCCTATCTCTAGTTATTCTCATACCAAGGATTTATTTTGTAGCACCCAAATCCTTCATTGCAAATGAGTTCACCAATTTTCTTTTGAGCACATTTATTTCCTGCATGTTAGAACCTGCAATAATCATGTCATCTACATAGAATAACAATATAATATAGTTTTCATCATTTTTCCTTTTGAGATAAACACAATGATCAAAGTGACATCTAGTATAACCTTGTTCATACATAAACCTATCAAATTTTAGATACCACTACCTTGGAGCCTGTTTTAAGCCATACAAGCTCTTCTTCAACCTACACATAAGTTTCTTCTTCCCTTTTACCTCATATCCTTGTGGTTGCTGCATATATATCTCTTCCTCCAAATCCCCATGGAGAAAGGTTGTCTTTACATCTAACTGCTTAAGATGCAAATCTTCAGCTACTACTAGACTTAAAATAGTTCTGATTGAAATAATTTTAACAATAGGAGAAAATGTCTCATCAAAATCTATACCACTTTTTTGTGAAAACCCCTTCACGACACGTCTAGCTTTATACCTTTTTCTACTTCCGTCTTCTTCCTTCAACCTGTAAACCCATTTATTTTGCAATGTTGTTTTACCTACAGGCAATCTGACTAAGTACCAAGTCTCGTTATATTCTAAGGAGTCCATCTCTTCTTTCATGCCTTGCTCCCACTTCTTCCTTATTTCTACCTGCACTTCTTCTTCATAACATTTTGGTTCACTAGAATTAGTCAACAATACATAATATAATAAAGGAGAGTATCGTTTAGGGGGTCTACTTATCCTGGTAGATCTTCTAACACCACTTTCAGGTGTTTGAGGTGCTTGTTTCTATTGTGGTTGTTGTTCTTGTTCTTGTTGTTGATCATTATGATTTTCAGGGACCTTCACTTTTTCTGTGAGGTCATCAAGGACTATGTATTCTCTATTTTCTTTTTCATGTTTCTTTTCCTGCATCTGATCCTTATACAAAACCTTTTCATTGAATATGAACTCTTTTCTCCTAATGATTTTGTGTTTTTCATAATCATAAAAGAAATACCCAAAATCATTAACACCAAATCCATTAAAGGTACATTTCTTTGAATTTTCCTCAAGCTTTGTTCTATTTTCTTTATTAATGTGGGTAAAGGCTTCACAACCAAAAGTCTTTAAAATGAGTAGTTTACCATTTTACCTATCCATGCCTCCTCTAGAATTCCAACATGCAAGGAACTTGAAGGCCCTATATTTATTACATAAACAATAGTATCTACAGCATCTGCCCAAATTGTAATGGTAATACTACATGCAATCTCATGCACCTTGCACGCTCCATGATTGTCTTGTTCATCCTATCTGGCGCACCATTTTCTTGTGGTGTTCCTGAAACTATGTTCTCTCTACGAATTCCCTTCTCTGAATAGTACTTATCAAATTCTTTGCTGTAATATTCACCTCCATTGTCTGATCTGAGACACTTCAACCTTTTTCCTGTCTCATTTTCAACCAAAGCCTTCCATTTCTTGAAAGTAACAAATACACCAAATTTATTTCGAATACAATAAATCCAGGTTTTTCTAGTTGCATCATCAATAAAAGTAATAGATAATGAGAGCCACCGAGAGATGATACCTGAGTAGGTCCCCATACATTTGTATGCACAAGCTCTAATTTTTCGCTCTTCTTTTCTTTCCCAAGTATGAGGAATCTGACTCTCTTTTGTTTTCCATAAACACAATTCTCACAGAATTTTAAATCAACATGCTTCAAACCTAGCAACAAATTTCTTGAGGGAAGAATCTACATCCCCTTCTCACTCATGTGCCGAAGCCTATGATGCCACAATGCCATATCTTCTCCTGTATAGGTTAAAGCATTAACAGAATTAGAAATAACATTTCATAAATTCAATGTACCAACCTTTTCTCCTTTTGCTATTACCAGGGATCCTTTAGTGACCTTCCAGGTTTTATTTGTAAAAGTAGTCACACAGCCTTCACCTCTGAACTGCCCTGTTGAAATTAGATTTTCTGCAGATCTGGAACATGCCTTACCTCCTTCAATAGACATTTATTTTCATTCCATTGTTTTATCAAAATTATACCCATTCCAATGATTTTACAGGGTTTATCATCAGCCAATCGAACCTGTCCAAAATATCCTTGAACATAATCATGAAAATGTTTCCTATCAGGTGTGGCATGGAATGAGGCCCCTAAATCTACCACCCAGGTATCAACAATATTTTTTAACGAAAGAATCAAAGCATCTTGCAATACATCACCTATCACATTCACTTCATGATTGTTTTCTTATTGCACATCTCCTTTTTTTCCCTTTTGAGACTTGTAGTCTTTCTTCAGGTGTCCTTTCTTCCCAATTTCCAGCTCACCATCCCCAATCTGGACTTGGATCTACCTTTCCTTGACTTACTGTGATATCCTGGGATCTTTACTCTTTCCATTTCTGTTCACCTAGTCTCTACATTGAAAGCATTACCTGATGTCTCACCGGAGCTTTTTCATCGCATTTCGTTGCTAAGGATTGCCCCGACAACATCATCAAACTTTAAAGTACTAGATCCAGAGATAAACTTACTAATCGCCATGACTAAACCATTCCAAATTTCTGGCAATAAGCACAGAAATAACAGAGCCCTAACTTCATCATCAAAATTAACCCCTATAGAACTTAACTAACTGGTAATTGTATTAAATTCATTTAAATGATCAGCAATAGATCCACCTTCTGAAATTTTCATATTAAATAAACACTTCATAAGAAATACTTTATTTGAGGCCGAGGGTTCTTCATATAGTTTGGCCAATGCCAACATTAAACCCTCTATTGTCATTTCATTTAAAATACTAAAGGCTACCGACGCCGCTAGGCACAACCATATTGTTCCAAGTGCCTTTCTATCGAGAATATCCTATTCTTTGTCTTTCATACTCTTTTATTTCTTTGTCTTTCCGCTGAACAGTTGGTACAGATATTTCTGGTACAAATAATCTTCTATCTACATCTTCCATAGTTGGTAGTTTTGGCTATTATATTTTTCGACCCTAAACCTACCACCTTCCACCATTGCTCCCACTCGAACCAAGAACCCTTATATCCTATGAGTTTATCAGCCAAATAGACCTTCAGATCTTATACCAGTTGTTAGAAAATTATTTATTACAGAGCAATGGAACACATAAAAATACTACAAAAATATAAACACATAAAACAAGAGAGACACATATATATGTGGTTCACCCAATTTAGGCTACGTCCACAGAGAAACAACTAGTCCTTCATTTTATATTATCCAACAAACTTAAGAGATACAACCTACAATAGATCCATCGTAATACCCTCTCTATTTCTCACACATAATACAAATCTACATAGACTCAATACAATTTCATCATATATAGCGAGGAATTGCTTTCTAGGGAAAAAAACCTAAATTAAACATAACTTCTAGCGTCATATCTCTGCCTAATGAACAACCCAAATTGACTACGAAATTACAACATTTTTCAAGGCAATTTTACATATATTTTTAGCTTCGAGGGCACTGCCCCTGATCCCCCGCCAGGGGGGCTCCTAAACATTGCAGTCACGCCCCCAGACCCCCCTTGTAGAGCAAATATTACAGGTAGCGTTGCCGCCACATTAGGAACTGGGGTCCAATGTGGTGATACCTCTGAATAAAGAAGATAATCAGGCTCCAGACCCAATAGTGATGTTGGGTTGTGTTATATTCCTTCCACAACCAGTCCACGTAGTTAACTGGGGGTTAGAAGGGGGATGGATCATGCCGCTTCGTTGCCTCGATTGCGTAGTGGGTGGGTCATAGGGGGTTTGAGGGGTGCAGGTAACCCCACTCTATGGGGTCCGGGGTAGCGCCCCGGAAAATTTTGTTTTCGGACACTATATTAGGTTGGGTAGACCTACCTATGGTTTTGTGCATGATTTTTCACACATGGTTTTGGACGTAATGGTTTTTGGTCCATGGTTTTAGATGTGATGGTTTTCGGTCCATGGTATTGGATGCTTCAGCATGTATAAATATGTATTGTAACATTGAAAGGAACATAATGAAAAATCAAGCTGGTAGTCCTTGTTTTGGGATCTAGGGGAAATTCTTTGTGTATATGTGTTTTATGTGTTATGCTCTCGCATTATTTATTTTCTGTGTTTTAGAATTCATATGTAGGTAATTTCTGTATGGGGTTATAACCTACAGTTGGTATCGAATATATTTTGGCTTCAAGGGGACGCCTTTGTTACTGAGGGGTTTCGTTTGGGCTTGTGGTAGACCCTGTTCAGTGGGAGATCTGCAAGATAGATTCTAATGGTAAAAGAAGATGGCTAGCAGTGGAAAGATAAAGATCGAGAAATTTAATGGTCAGAGTTTTGAGTTGTGGAAACTCAAGATGGATGATCTGTTGGTGGATAAAGATCAGTGGATCATGGTAGATCTGGGTACTAAACCAACGAGAGTGTCTGATGAGGAATGGAAGAAGTTAGATCGGAAGGAAAAGAGCACAATATGATTGTGTGTCTCAAATTTAGTATTGCTAAATGTATCAGGGGAAGCTACGACTAAGGCTTTGTGGGACACGTTGGGGACTTTGTACCAATATAAGTCTCTGGTGAATAAACTATTCCTATAGAAAAAGTTGTATAACCCAAGGATGAAAGATGGAGACTTAGTGATAGAGGAACTGAACGCATTTAATACTATGGTAAGTCAGTTATTATCTGTTGATATTAAAATTTTAGATGAATATAAGTGCATCAGTTTGTTGTGTTCTCTACTAGATTCGTGGGATAGTTTGGTTATTGCAATAGGTAGCAATGCAACTGCCTTGCAGTTTGATGAAGTAGTCTCATCCTTTCTTACGGAGGAGATGAGATGGAAAAAAATGGAGAGCCAAAATGGTGATTCCTTGTTTGTACGAGGACGGTCCCAGAATAGAAACAAAAATAATTCATCGAGTGGGAGATCTAAATCTCCAAGAAAACCTGTAAAGGTGGTGTGCTAGAAATGTGGAAAGGAAGGGCACTACAAAAAGGACTGTATATTTGAAGCTCCTAATAAATGAAATGGATCTGATGATGCCCCTTCTACAGAGGTGAAAACCACCTCAAATGAAGATGGGGATGTGTATTTGGCTTCTTCAAGTATGCATGTAGATCATGAGGCATGGTTGATTGACTCAGGTGCATCCTTTCACTTCACTCCCATAGAGAGTGGTTCTGCGAGTATGAGAAATATGATGGTGGTGATGTCTTCTTAGGGGATGACAGGAAGGATATAATCATTGGTCGTGGAAAAATAAAGTTGTAATTGCAAGGTGGAGGGGTTAGAAGACTTCCTGGTGTTCTGCATATTCCTGCATTAGCTAGATATCTGATTTTGGTAAGCAAGTTGGATGATGCAAGTGTAAAAATAGTGTTCGAGAAGGATACTTGCAATATGGTTTGGGGAGTACTGGTATTGATGCAGAGAGTTTAGATTGGAACTCTGTACAAGCTTCAAGGTGGCATTGTTGTTGATTGTTGCAACAGTTCCATGGTTCTTGAAAGTGGAGCAGAAAATCTGGTAGTCTCTGGAGAGAAGACCATGCTATGGCATCAAAGGCTTGGACATATTGGAGAGAAGGGCTTTCAAATACTTCATGGTAAAGGTATGGTAGAAGGTATAAGTAATAGCTCTCTGGATTTTGATTTCTATGAAAATTGTGTATATGGGAAGCAGAATCGGTTGAGTTTCCCCTCTCGTGGTAAGAGGGTGAAACATATATTAGAACTTTTTCATAGTGATGTGTTTGGACCTGTGAAGGTTCCATCATTGGGTAAGTCTATGTACTATGTATCTTTTATAGATGACTTCTCAAGGAATACATGGATATATTTCCTTAAGAAGAAACCTAAAGTCTTTGATAGGTTTAAAGAATTTAAGGCTCTGGTGGAAAACCAGACAGAGAAGAAAATAAAGGTGTTGAGGACAGATAATGGTGGCGAGTTTTGCAGCAAGGAATTTGAAGAATTCTGTAAGAAGTGTGGTATAGCACAACAGAAGACTACTCCATACACACCTAAGAAAAATGGAGTTGCAGAATGAATGAACAAGACATTGATGGAAAGGTCAAGAAGCATACTTAGTGGTGCTGGGTTAGGACAGGAATTCTGGGTAGAAGCGGTGGAGACAGCATGTTACCTGGTCAATAGATCACCTTCATCAGCGTTGGAAGATAAGACTGCACAAGAGGTATGGACTGGTAAGAAATCCTCTCTTTGACATCTGAGGGTATTTGGATGTGATACATATGTACATGTTCCAAAGGAGAAAATAACCAAGTTGGATAGTAAATCTGAAAAGTGCATCTTTATTGGATATAAGGATGGTTCAAAGGGTTATAAGCTTTGGAACCCAATAACAAGGAAGGTTGTGTACATCCGAGATGTGGTGTTCAAAGAGATGAAAGATGTTATTAAACATGAAGTCCAACCAAAGGAACCTGATAAGATAGAGTTTGAGCTAAAGGAGGAAGAATCAGACTCTACAATAGAGGAGAAATCATAAGATGAAGAGCCACAAGCTCTAGGTCTGAGAGGATCAGTTTGAGAAAGAAGGTATCCATAAAGGTATAGTCCATATACTTTCTGTTCAAATTTTGCTTTATCTATTACTCATGATGATCCCATAACTGTGATGGAAGCAATAGATTCAGAGGATGGAAAACTCTAGAAAGAGGCCATGGTTGATGAAATGGCATCTTTGTACAAAAATGAGGCTTGGGATCTGGTGGAGGTTCCAGCTGGAAGGAAACCCATTCGCACCAAATGGGTGTTCAAAAAGAAGACAAATGCAGAAGGAAAGGTGGAGAAATACAAATCTTGGTTGGTAGCAAAAGGTTATTCCCAGTTGTCAGGAATTGATTTTGGTGAATTTTTTCTCCTGTTGCCAAGGTAGCTTCTATTAAATTACTTTTTTCTATTGCCGCTACTTTTTATTTTGAGGTAGAACAGATGGATGTGAAGACAACATTTCTTCATAGGGATCTGGAAGAGGAGATATACATGAAGAAACCTGAAGGTTTTGCGATGAAGGGTAAGAAAGAAATGGTATGCAAGTTAAAGAAGTCTCTGTATGGGTTAAAATAGTCACCAAGGATGTGGTATCATAAATTTGATACATTTATATGGGGACTTCACTTCAATAGAAGCAAAGAAGATCATTATGTGTATTTTAAATTAATTGGTGACCATGTTATTTATCTAGTATTGTATGTGGATGATATGTTGCTGGTTGGAAATGACAAAGAAATTATATAGGATTTGAAGACCCAATTGTCCCCCAAATTCGACATGAAAGATCTTAGTGCTGCAAACTATATTTTGGGCATGGAAATTAAAAGAGATCGGGAAAAGAGGAAGCTCTGGCTTAACCAAAGGAAGTATGTCGAGAAAATATTGTAGAGGTTTAATATGTAGGATAGTAAATCGATGAAAGTTCCTATTCCTGTAGGTGTAAAGTTATCTGCCAAATGGTTTCCCAAGACACAAGAAGAGGAAGAGGACATGTCCCGTGTTCCATATGCAAGTGCAGTCGGTAGTATGATGTATGCAATGGTATGTGATAGACCAGAAATTGCACATGCGGGGAGTATTGAGTAGGTTTATGTCAAAATCAGGGAAGGAGCACTGGACAACAATGAAGTGGGTTTT